>JAOTON010001547.1:0-91808 GCA_034440635.1 Lepas anatifera | reverse complement strand
GTGGCAGATTTGTCTAATATCATTGTACTTACTTGCTAGAGATGGAGTAGCAGAGATGCTCATCTCAATGTATTCTGTGTATTGGGCAGCACTATCTCATCAGTTTGGCGGTATCGGACAAAAACATACCGAATATACATGAGCAACGAGGTATGTATGTACATTGGGAGACCCCTTTGGCAACTTTGTCTTGTTTCGGGACCAGTGGGTTTCTGATGTTCTCGGACCCGCTGATTTCCGAATTTGACAACGAAATTTTGAATTTCGAATTTTTCAGCCCGCCCCTGCGCCTTCCAGGTTTTCAGAAAACAAGAAGAAAAATCAGGAGTTTTACAGCTAACCATAAATCCACACAAGAATAACAAAATAAAATAAACTAAAATAAGTTCAGAGGACGATTTCTTACCTACAGCTGCTGCGCAAACTGCAGTTCATGGGGTTTCTTATGCCTAATTTATTGCGCCTCAAATATTGCGATTTTTTGCCTAACGGTGGTATACTGTGCCGCCGGCTGCCCACGGCCTTGTTGCTCCCCGGGCAGTCGAGGAAGCATGCTTGACTTAAAATGTGGTACTTTTACATTGTTACCGCCTGAATTCAATGAAGAATGCCAGTTTACATGGTTTCCATTTCAAGTTGACAGGGGTGGGTGTAAGCAATTATTTTTAGGGAGAAAATCATGAATATAATTGAAAAAATCCTTTATTTAGAAAAAGATGAGGAAAATCAGCGAAAAGCTTGGCGACCGACGAATTTCGGTAGGTGTTTGCACTCTTTGGATTAGGGGATACCACGATATCAGTAAATTAGGCCATTATAGCATGAACTGCAATAAAAGGCAAAAAAACTGGCTTTGTGCCAGAGTACCTTTATTACTCGATGAATAAGAGACGACCAGCCTTCCACTGTCTGTGACCTACAGGGACAAAGGACTGAACCCAAAGCAGAATCGACTCCGAGCACCGCTCGCGTCTAATTTCCCTGACGGCAGCGAAACGTATCTTGTTAAGCGCCTTGCCATCTTGGCGGTCAGCGCCGCACACGCTGGCAACTGACTCGCTTTGTCAGTTTTGGGCCCCTCTATTGACTAAGTGAGCACGGAATACCTGTACGGAGAGGGGACCGACTAAAGCCCTGAGTTGGGTCTGTGTAAACTATTTCAGGAAGGGTGACTCCTCATAGGGTGCACGGCAGACCCTTCTTACATTTACTGTGCAGCTCACGCTAGCTGGTTGCACACCACACCCGAGCCCCAAAGCAAACACCTGATGGCGCAGGACACAGGCACCATGCGCTCGGCCCTTCAACGTTGGGCCTGTGGGCCGACCAGAGGAGCTGTCCGCCGGCTGCTGGGAGGTGCTGGGAGAGCACTGCCCGCTCTCAGAAGCGACGCCCTGCTCGCTGCAGGAGGTGTTGAGTGTACGCGCCAGATAGGGGCTTAACTTGACGCGCCAGATAGGGACTTGAGTCGCACTTGACTCTGGGGAGGTTGGCGATTGGCAGCAAGTGCACTGCCCCCGAGATTTCTCGCCCTATTCAGCTGAAGGCACAAGCTAGCGTACCTCTGTGCAAGAGACGGGGGACAGAGTGCTATTGCTGTCGCCTATAAGGCACACGACAGAAACTGTTACCGAGCGCGGTGGTACCCGGCGCAGAGTCCCCTGCTGCGTCTGTAAATGTCCAGGGCTGAGCCATCGCCCCTGAGATACAGGTACTGGCGCAGTACCTGGTCTGTGTCTACGTGACAGTGACGGTCCGAATCAAGCGCAGGCGGGACGTTGTCCGTTGCCCGCCACCTGGCCAGAGGAGCTGCGGCCGCGGCGAAAGTATGTACATGACCGGTGACGCACTGACAGTTGTGCAGGAGGGCGTGAGCGAGCAACCGCGCTCTCACTGGCGCATCCGGAAAGCATCATTTTGGCGATGCTGGGTGACGGCGACCAGCGAAAATCAGAGCAGCAGGTGTCCCAGTAAAGATAGTCGTGTCCCGGCAGCGCAGAGGTTAACACAGGCGCAGATGAAGCCGGTCCCTATCTTGCGCGTACGCCCAACACCTCCTGCGGTGAACGCAGGCTTACGGTGTCGCTTCTGTGAGCGGGCGGTGCTCTCCCAGCACCTCCCAACAGCCGGCGGACCGCAATACTGTGGTTGATGCACAGGCCCAACGTTGAAGGGCCGAGCGCATGGTGCCTGCGTCCGGCGCTGAACCAGGCGCTGCCGGGGAAGCTCAAGCGGTGTGCAACCAACTACATAGAGCTGCACAGCAACTGGTAAAAGGGTCTGCCGTGCACCCTATGTTGGAGTCACCCGCTTCCTGAAAGGCTTTACACCCAGACCCAACTCCAGGGCTTTAGTCGGTCCCCTCTCCGCACAGGCATTCGGTGCTACACTCGGTCAATAGAGGGCCTTAAAACTGACAAGCGGGTCAGTTGCCAGCGTGTGCGGCGCTGACCGCCAAGATGGCAAGGCGCTTAACAAGATACGTTTCGCTGCCGTCAGGAGAGTAGAACGCGAGTGGTGCCCAGAGTCGATTCTGTTTTGGGGTTCAGTCCTTGTCCCTGTAAGGTCATGACAGTGGAAGGCTGTCGTCTTTATTCGATTGAGTGATAAAGGTACTCTGGCAATGTTTTTGTTTTTTGCCTTTTATTGCAGTTCTTGCCATAATGCCTAATTTGCTGATATCGTGGAATCCCTAATCAAGAGTGGCAACACCTACCGAAACCTGTCGGTCGTCAAGCTTTGAAAAACACGATTTTCCTCATTTTCTTCTAAATAAAGGAATTTTCACTATACTCGCTAATTTTCTCCCTAAAAAATAATTACTTACATCCGCCCCTGTCACCTCTTGAAATGGAAAACCAGTAAACTGGCATTTTTCATTGAATTCCAGGTGAAAAAATAATGTAAAAGTACCACATTTAAGTCAGCATGCTTTCTGGACTGCCCGGGAAGAACGGCAGCGCCGTAAGGTTCCGTGCGGCACAAGTATACCACCGTTAGGCAAAAAATCGCAATATTTGAAGGCGCAATAAGTGAGGCATAAGAAATCCCATGAACATGCAGTTTGCGCAGAGCTGTAGGTAAGAGCCTGTTCTAACTGATGAATTAAATTTCATTCTGCTATTCTCAGTGTTTGCAGTTTGAGACTGCAAAGCCGCAAGTTCTCTGTTTTTGCAAAACTTGAGAGGCGCAGGGGCAGGCTGAAAAATTCGGAAATTCAAAATTTCAGGTCAAATTCCAAATCAGCGGGTCCGAGAACATCAGAAACCCACTGGTCCCGAAACATTAAAGAAAAAGCTGCCAAAGGCCCCCTAATGTACATGAAACACAAGACATGCGAAGTTCTATCTAATTTTTGTCATCATCAGTACCTTCACGACAACCAGGTGCTATGCTACGTAATATATCAGCTTTTAATTATAAAATTTAGTGTGTAAATTCGGGTTTTGTTTTTCATTACATAATAATGAATTAAAAATGTATAATTTCGGCCACGTCTCGTATTAGGATATATATATTTTATTTTACATCGTCATTTATACATTATGCCTTGAATATCATAGTTGAGGCACTCCACGACATTTCAGCACCGACCTTGCACCCTCATACCTTCGATTTTCTTAAAAAGATTATCCATACCAGTTATCATCAAGCCTGAAGACTTTACCTGCGACATTTTTATGCCGCTAGAGTGAAACAGTTCGGGGAATTACTATGTGTCTCGGGAGATTACACGCACTTTGCCCGCACGCAGTGGTTTCTTCTACAGTTACAGTACTGTATGGAGAGCATCTACTTTGCCCTGATCCTATACCACCAGTTCTGAGAACTTGACCTAAATACGATTTTTGTTGGAGACTTTACGGGAGTGGGCATTAGAAAAATACCCTCATTTTGTTCCAAGCATTCCTTTTTTACTTCCTGCTTTACTGATTGAGAACTTATGCCTTAAAGCTATATGCATAAGAAATTAAAACAAGTAAGTTTGTTAGCCCAGATGTATTCTTCAGCATTTATCCCACAGCTAACAGAAGCACGTGACCAAGCATAACTGTGCCACAAGGTAGAGAGATCAAAGCCCAAAACTGTAGGTACTTTTGGAAAACTACTCAATCCGTGCACTGTCGTGCGCACTGGAACTGTCTCCTCCATCGCCCTCACTCGGCACATGTTAAGTGCAGCCTCCGGTGACGACCGAGACACCTGGCTGCCTCCGGCCGGCCCTCTTTGGATGCTCTCAGCCAACCCAGCACCCTGACACCGGTGGCTATCAACGGCAAGAGCAGGCCGTCTGGCGCGCACTACAACAAGTGTTCCACCATGACTGGTCGCGAGATCCAGACGGCCGTCCGTCTGCTGCTGCCGATGGTGTAAGCATTAAGCACGCGCCGTGTCTGGGGGCACCAAGGCCGTCACCAAATTACACCAGCGGCAAGTAAATCCGCATGTAGGTGCAGAAGATGTTTGGTCTCAACATCCGTCGGTGATGCTGCTTCATTTTCATCAATCATTTCTCCTCACGCTCATCAACGCCGGCTGAAACTGACGAGACACTCGCGTCGTAACCGCCTACATAAATGTGTGCCGAATTTACAGCCAGCATGCTGCCCCCGTCTGACGACATCAGGGGCGAGTGAAGGCGCGCATTTCGCCGGCGTCACCTCTCGTGACCGGGGGGCGATCGCTCTGCGCTGCAGCGGCGGCTTTGTGATACGAGGATGGGGGACATCCGCCGACTGAGCTTGGCCGTGCTGCACCAGCTGTTGGTCGCTGAGCAGCCCCACCCAGGATTTCCAGCGACTGGGTACGAGGGCTAACAGGGTGCGACGGCGGCTCGGCTGACTAGGAGGATCAGCGCAGCCGGACCAACCGACGCACCAGCCCCAGTCTCCATCGTCCGAGCTGCTCTAAGCTGCTCCGGCTCCAGCCAGGAGAGATCGGGGACAAAATTTGGAGAACCTAAAAACCTTTTGGTGTGATTATTGCATTACATTTACTGACAAGTTTATTTGCTTTATTGTTTTGCTTTTCTCCAAAGTATTTCCTTTTGTTCTCTTCTGTTTTCATTTTTTATTGTATTGCATTCATTTTCGTTGGTCTGATTCGATAAGTGTGTTATTCTTGATGATCTAGCCGGGCAGCTTGTTTTTTCTCTGCTTACTAGCTGAGATGTGTCTTCTCCTTGTTTCTGACGTTATGATTATGTTTTGTTTGTATTTGGCTTCCGTTTGATTACATTAGGCTAATAATTTCACTACCACCGATGGCATGCTTGGATTATTTGTTCTTTGAGTTGTGTTAGTTTTTCTTAATACCGCTTAGAGGTGCTTGTCTATATTTTCTTACGTTGGTTCCTGCTTAATTTCCTTAATTTCACTTTGTGATGGTTTTCTTAGATTAAGCATACTCAACATATGTGGGCCCCCTCCACTTTATCTAATGTACTTATATAATTATAATTTAACTTGCGTTAAGTCCTGTTCCACCAATGCGATTATGGAAAATAAATACAAGTTTTCATAGAACACCAGCGGTAAATGAAGAACATCCATCACTGTTAATGAAATCTCTACCACAAAGGAAGAGAGGGTTCGGGTTTCTGTATACCTATGTTCGAACCAAACAGTGTCGTGCTGTGGAGATTATACTTTATTTTATGGGTGCTGCGTGAATGGTCGCAAATTTAGTGCATGGCGAATGTCCATTGCAAAGGTAATTAAACATACTGATATAGATTACTTGGCTTAAGTAATGAGTGATCTGACGGAATCATTGAGAAGTTAAAGAAGTGCGCTTGTGCACGAAAAAGACAGTGTCAGCCCAGAAGTTATCTCAGTGTGTTCCCTTATTCTTCAATGATTATACAAGGGCACCAGGTGTGTGGAATAACATATATATATATATATATATATATATATATACATATATCTCTATATGCTATATACTCCTATATATATATACTATATATATATATGCCACTATATCAAAATGTTACTATCAATAGCTATTTTTAAAAGAACTTAAGAGTAGCAACTGTGGCATCAGCACAACCTTTTTACCTTTGTAATGATTGTGTATAATACAATTGAAACGCGTCAAAAGGAATTTAAATGAATACCGGAGAATGATTAGATAAACTACCAGATTGAACTAAAAGACATTTAATCAAATCCAAAGACTTAACAATTGAAGTCTCAAAGCCCAAAACTCAGTGCTGTACAACGATACCTCCACTCCAAAGAAAACATCTTGCCCAAATACACCAATATATATATATATATATATATATATATATTTGTGGAGTCGCCCGACTCACCCCTCATGAACTGTGAAAACAGAAGTTAAAATTAGTAAAACATCCTTTGAATGTTCTCTTTTATCATTTAAAATGCTACTTCTTGGTCAACTCGGGCCACCTATACATGCCTATACAAACACACCTTTGTCTCGGTGTGGGTGGGTGGGAACCCACCTATACCTTTGTCTCGGTGTAGAGAATTAGGACCCATCTGCACCTTTGTCTCGGTGTGGAGGTAAAACCCACCTAAACATTTGTCTCGGTGTGGGGTTAAAACACCGCCCTGTGCCTTCCTCATGCGGTGTGGAGGTAAAACCCACCCTATACATTAATACTCGGTGTGGGGTAAAACTCACCTACACCTTTGATCTCGGTGTGAAGTAGAACCCACCTGCACTTTGTCACGGTGTAGAGTAGAACCCACCCACACCTTTGTCTCGGTGTGGGGTAAAACCCACCTATACCTTTGTCTCGGTGTGGGGTAAAACCCACCTATACCTTTGTCTCGGTGTGGGGTAAAACCCACCTATACATTTGTCTCGGTGTGGGGTAAAACACACCTGTACCTTTGTCTCGGTGTAGAGGTAGAACCCACCTGCACCTTGTCTCGGTGTGGGGCAGAACCCACCTGTACCTTTGTCTCGGTGTGGGGTAGAACCCACCTATACCTTTGTCTCCGTGTGGGGTAGAACCCACCTACACCTTTGCCTCGGTGTGGGGTAGAACCCACCTGCACTTTATCACGGTGGCCAGAGTAGAACCCACCTGCACCTTTGTCTCGGTGTGGGGTAAAACCCACCTATACCTTTGTCTCGGTGTGGGGTAGGAACCCACCTATACATTTGTCTCGGTGTAAAGTAGAACCCACCTATACCTTTGTCTCGGTGTGGGGTAAAACCCACATATACCTCAGTCTCAGTGTGGAATAGAACTCACCTACACCTTTGTCTCGGTGTGGGGCAGAACCCACCTATACCTTTGTCTCGGTGTGGGGTAGAACCCACCTATACCTTTGTCTCGGTGTGGGGTAAAACCCACCTATACCTTTGTCTCGGTGTGGGGTAGAACTCACCTATACCTTTGTCTCGGTGTGGGGTAGAAACCACCTACACATTTGTCTCGGTGTAAGTAGAACCCACCTATACACTTTGTCTCGGTGTGGGGTAAAACCCACCTATACCTTTGTCTCAGTGTGGAATAGAACTCACCTTATACCTTTGTCTCGGTGTGGGGTAGAACCCACCTATACATTTGTCTCGGTGTAAAGTAGAACCCACCTATACCTTTGTCTCGGTGTGGGGTAGAACCCATCTGCACTGGCTTCTCGGTGTGGGGTAGAACCCACCTGCACTTGCTTCTCAGTAGGGGTGGAACCCACCTGCACCTTTGTCTCGGTGTGGGATAGAACCCACCTGCACTTTTGCCTCCGTGTGGAGGTAGAACCCACCTGCGCTTGTTGCCTCGGTGTGGGGTAGAACCCACCTGCACCTTTGTCTCGGTGTGGATTAAAACTTACCTGCACCTTTGTCTGTGAGGTAGAACCCACCTGCACTTTGTCTTGGTGTGGGTAGAACCCACCTACACCTTTGTCTTGGTGTAGAGTAGAACCCACCTGCACTGTCTTCTCGGTGAGGGGTAGAACCCACCTGCACGACTTCTCAGTGGGGGTGGGACCCACCTGCTCTTGCTTCTCGGTGTGGGGTGAGAACCCACCCACACCTTTGTCTCGGTGTGGGGTAGAACACACCTGCACTTTTGTCTCGGTGGGGGTAGAACCCACCTGCAGTTTTGTCTCAGTGAGGCCAAAATCCACCTGCACTGGCTTCTCGGTGTGGGGTAGAACCCACCTATACCTTTGTCTCGGTGTGGGGTAGAAACACACCTGCACTTTTGTCTCAGTGGGGGTAGAACCCACCTGCAGTTTTGTCTCAGTAGGCCAAAATCCACCTGCACTGGCTTCTCGGTGTGGGGTAGAACCTAACTGCACCTCTTTTCTCGGTGTGGGGTAGAACCCACTTGCGCCTTTGTCTCGGTGTGGGGTAGAACCCACCTGCACTGGCTTCTCGGTGTGGGGTAGAACCCAACTGCACTTTTTCTCGGTGTGGGGGTAGAACCCACCTGCACTGGCTTCTCGGTGTGGGATAGAACCCACCTGTACTGGCTTCTCGGTGTGGGGTAGAACCCACCTGCACCTTTGTCTCGGTATGGGGTAGAACCCACCTGTACTGGCTTCTCGGTATGGGATAGAACCCACGTACACTTTTGTCTCGGTGTGGGGTAGAACCCACTTACACTTTTTCTCGGTGTGGGGTAGGAACCCACCTGCACTGACTTCCCAGTGGGGGTAGAACCCACCTGCACTGGCTTCTCGGTGTGGGGTAGAACCCACCTGCACTGACTTCCCAGTGGGGGTAGAACCCACCTGCACTGGCTTCTCGGTGTGGGGTCAGAACCCACCTGCACCTTTGTCTCGGTATGGGGTAGAACCCACCTGCACTGGCTTCTCGGTGTGGGGTAGAACCCACTTGCACTTTTTCTCGGTATGGGGTAGAACCCACCTGCACTGACTTCTCGGCAGGGGCGCAAGTCTCCATATATAGGGGGGGCTCGAGCCCCCAAATGCTCGGAGAAGCCCCCTCAATGACCCGACGAGCCCCCCAATCCCAAGTTGCGGGCCCCTGTGGACACAGCCGGGCCCCTGCCACGATTGCTGGCCCCAGTGGTCTACTTGGGCTAGCTTTGGCTGAGGCCAGGCTCCCTGGCATGCTTGCGGGTCCACTTTGGGCCACTCCTTAACCTCGGCGTCCGTGACCGGGCCCCTAATGATATTTTCAGGCCCACTTTGACTGCAGCCGGGTCCCCTAATTCCGGCAGTCTCCTGTCATCCAACCGGGCCCTCTGTGATCCACCCGGGCCCCCTGTGGACTGCAACTGGGCCCCCTGTAATCCACCCGGGCCCCCTGTGACTGCAGCCGGGTCCCCCTGTGATCTATCCGGCCCAATGTGACTGCAACCGGGCCCCTCTGTGATCCACCCGCACTCACATTCCGGGCCCCCTGTGATCCAGCCGGGCCCACTGTAATCCACCCAGGCCCCCTGTGACTGCAACCGGGCCCCTGTCATCCACCCGGGCCCCTGTGATCCAGCCGGGCCCACTGTAATCCACCCGGGCCCCCTGTGACTGCAACCGGGCCCCTGTAATCCACCTGGGGCCCCCTGTCATCCATCTGGGGCCCTGTGATCCATCCTGTGCCCTGCAACCGGGCCCACTGAGATCCACCCGGGCCCCCTGTGACTGCAAACGGATTCCCTGTGGTCTAACCGAGCCACCTGTGACTGCAACCGGGCCCCTGGAATCCACCCGGCCCCCTGTTATCCACCCGGGCTCCCTGTGACTGCAACCGGGCCCTCTGTGATCCGCCCGAGCCCCTGTCACCACAACCGGGCGCCTGTGATCCACCGGGCCCCTGTGACTGCAACAAGGACCTGTGACTGCAACCGGGCTCCCTGTGGTCCAGGAGGCGCGGCTCCTCTAATGCCACGGACGGGCCCTTGCCATAAGTGCGGGGCCCCGTGGTCTATTTGGGCTGGCTGTGGCTGCGGCCGGGCTCCCTGGTGTGCTTGCTTGGGTGCGGTCCCCTTTAGGGCCACCCATATTCGCTGTGTCCGCAAATGGGCCCCCAACGATATTCTCAGGCCCATTTTGACTGCATCCGGGCCCCTATTTCTGGCAGGCTCGGGACCTTTTTGGTTCAGCAGGGCCCTCTGTGGACTGCAACCGGGCTCCTTGTATTCTGCCTTGGCCCCTTTTAGTCTGCCCGGGCCCCTGTGGCCTGCCCAGGCCCCTTGTGGGCGGTCTGGGCTCTTTTAGTCTGTCCGGGCCCTATGTGGTCTGCCCGGGCCCCTGTGGTATGCCCAGGCCCCCTGTGTTCTACCCGGCCCCCTGCGGTCTACCCGGCTTCCTGCAATTTTCCCGGGCTCATATTTTTGTCCGTGTCCCTGTGGTCTGCAAGGAACCACAGCACTAGCGGATCCAGGGGGAGCAAACGGGGCAATCACCAAATCCCCCGATTTTGCCGATTTTTACGGATTTTCTTCAAACAAAAACCATATGTTTTTACGATTTTGGGTCCCGTTGCCCCCTCCCCACCATCGGCCTGAATCCGCCCCTGACTCTACTCCTCCCACTTCGCTGTATCCGGGAACCCGTGCTATAATTTCAGGCTTCCTCTGGACTACCCAGACCTCCTCTGGCTCTTGCTGGGCTCCTTGCCTTGCTTACGACCCCCCGTAGTTCACCACCCCCCACCGTGCGCAGCCGGGCCCCTTCCGATGAGTACTGGTTTGATAAATCGGCATGTTTGTTATTTTGGCATCTCTCCGTCGGCACTACTTTTCTTCATTGATATATTTCTAGGCATTTTTGTCAGAAATGTGCATGAAGTTTTCCATTTTTTTAGTTCTAGTGGAATTTTAAATACAGACAAATTTAAAACTCTTAAATTTGTCTGTCAAAAAAGTGTATCATATCTTGTCGTCAAATCTGGGTGAAATTTTTTTGAATCATATCTACATGGTCGAACCCAATATGTAAAATATAATTGTACCAAATCCAAGATTTCCCAACCATTATCACTCGGTGTACCTCAGGGCAGTGTTCTTGGTCCCCTGCTATTTCTAATTTACATAAATGATATTCATAGGTGTTCCCCACTCCCTACTTATTTTCTCTTTGCTGATGACACTGCTCTCCTGTTTACCGCCAAAAACACTTTTGAATTAGAAAGGGATATCAATAGCTGTCTCCCCACATATCATCGTGGCTCCACTGCAACCGGCTAACCCTTAACGCTCAAAAATCTGTTTTTCAAATTTTTCCGACTACCAGTCAAAATATGTCAATTTCTCTCGATAACGTTCCCCTTGTCCGTAAATTTTCTACCAAATACTTAGGAGTAGTAATTGATGAGGATCTGAGGTGGACCAACCATATTAGAAACGTTGAGAACACTATGTCTCGGAGCGTTGGCCTGATCGGCCGAGCTCGACATATTCTGCCCTCTCATTATCTTCGTCTCCTCTACAATGCTCTTATCCTACCGTGTTAACTTACTGTCTTGAAAACTTGGGGAAATACGTTTGGCTATAGATTAAACAAACTTTTCCTTCTTCAAAAGCGAATTGTGCGCATCATTGATCACGCCGAAAGACTATCTCACAAAGCCCCATCTTCAAAAAGTACAACATCCTTAAACTTCACGACCTAGTTGAGTATACAAATATAAAGGTATTACATAATCATCTTTCGGGTCTCCTCCCAGCCTCATTTGCCTGTAAATTTGAACGCCGCGATCAGGTCCTTAATGTAAGACACGAAAGAAACGTCAGACGTGTTGAGCATTTCTCTGTTCCATTCGTCCCTACTGTTTATCGGAAGTTTTCATTATTCATCGTTGCCCCGAGAACTTGGAACAAAGTAATTGCATCGCAAATAAGAAACTTGGACGATGTCCCACGAAGCAAGTCCTTCTTTAAAAAAGTAATTAAGAAAATATTTATCGACCAATACTAAATATTATCCTTAAACATCGATTCTTGCTTCGATGGTAGATTTGACTCATCAGCTCAGTATTTTGGTTTTTCTCTTCTTCCTTTTCTTTAAACTCTTAAAGCGCCTTTTTTCTGACTTAAGCAAACTATTCATGATAACTGGCTGCGGAGCTCTCAGATTCGGGTGGATGCGGGGCGTTCAATACAGGCCCCGCCTCTGGCACCCTCTCTACCCCCCACTATCCAAATCATCTGTCGAACCGCGCTGTGCATGACTCTCGCCTTGCTCACACCAATCTCGTACAGCGCTATCTATTACAATCTGCCGATCCAGCTCCTCCAATTAACTATCTTTTGCCCTCAGGATGATCTGCGGTGGCGCGCCCAGTGGTGGCGCTGGTGGCCTGCCCGCGCTGCGCGCGCCTGCTGGCCGCCGTGCCTCGATGCTGTTGCGTGGTCACGGGCTGCCCCGCTGGCGGCAGTTTTTTGCGTCCGCGGCGGGGTCTGCTGATGCCTCTTGGGGAGGTGCTGCGTGTGGCCGCGGGGTGCGCTGCGGCGGCGTCGGCGTAGGGCCTGCCGCTCCCCGTCTGGGTCTGACTGCGGTGGCGCGTTGCGCTGCGTGGGTGCGTCGCGCTGCTGTCCGTGTGTGGCGTCGGCCGGTGCGCTCTGGTGGCCGCCGGGTGGTGCGTGGGTGTCTGGCGTGTGCTACCGCCTCTCGTGTCGATAGGCTGGCCTGTCGTTCTGCTCCGAGTCGGCGCTGGCGGGCGTGCGTGCGGGCGTGCGGGCTGCGCGTTGCGGGCGTTGGGGTCGCTGCGTGGCGGGCGGTGCGTGGCGGGTGTATGTTGGGCGCGGTGTGAGCGCGTTCGGCTGACGCGATGGTATGGACCCCAGAGATGGAGTTGCTGAGGACGTGGTCTGTGGCTCTTGGTCTGCTCGGTCTCAATTGTCTTATGTTGTATCATGTTTTATCTGCGTACTGCGGGTCATCAATGTCTTGTTCCCCTACCCCCGGCGTTATGTAGGGGCCCCGCGCCGGGGGGCGGATATGGGTGGACCGTTGACGGGCTTCATTTTTGTGTGTGCCATGTGTACTGTATGGTTTTTTTAGCCCCTATGGCCACCAGTGACGTATTTAGAATTTGGGTAAGGAGAGGGGAGGGGCAAAACATCAGGGGCAGGGTGGCACTTAGCCACCCGAAGGGCGCACTTTTCACCCAATGGGCGACCAATCGTCGCATCCTGGGGGAGGGGAGTGTTTGGGGGCGGCATTTCGTCATCGGAGGCTCTTGGGCTTAGGGGTGGCTGCCCCATTCAACCCCCCCTTGTGGCCCACCCCATTCGCCCCGCACCCTGGTGGCTGCAGCCGGGTCCCTACTCCCAGTAGTTAAAGGGAATGTGGCACCTTGGTCGAATCCTGGAATCTAGTGCGATTAGGAGTACTTTTAGCCGAAAATAATGAAACCACTCAGGCTTTCTCTGAAAAATGTACAATAAGCTTAACATTTTGATTTTTAAAATACTCCTCTAGAAAAAGAAATAAATATCTGCCTGTGGGTGATGTCACGATCTGGCAACCACTACCATACTTGAAAACCTTCAAGGGCTTCGATTGGCTGATGCCCATCGTGACGTCAGCATATGTCGTCACACCAACAGCTCACAACAATGGCCGCTCGGCGGGGGCTGATGAGGGCGCTGGTGTCGGGTGGGTTTTAGCTTTTTCTACGGAAATATCGACTTCCAAGACAAATGATATATGGAGTACCGGGTTTTCTGACTTGCTTTACAACTTGGCTATCTCAGTTAAAATCACGTTATGAAGGTGCCACATTCCCTTTAATACCCTGTGGCTGCAGACGGGCCTGCCCTGGATGAGGTTCGTGTAACTGCAACCAGCCTCTGCCATGCTTGCCATGCGGGCCCCTGATGGTCTGCCCAGGCCCCTGTGGTCTGCCCAGGCCCCTGTGGTCTGCCCAGGCCCCTGTGGTCTGCCCAGGCCCTGTGGTCTGCCCGGCCCCATTTGGTCTGCACGGACCCCTTGTCTGCCAGTGCCCATTTTGGTCTGATCGAGCCCCTTGTGGTCTGCCCGGGCCTCCTGTGGTTTTCCCGGAACCCTTTGGTCTGTCCGGGTCTCCGTGTGGCCTCTGCGGACCCCCTTTGTCCGTCCGGGGCCCCTTTTTGTCTGCGCGGGCCCTCTGTGGTTTTCCCGGGCCCCTCCCAGTCTGCAAAGTATGGCACTTTTGGCGAGATCTCGTGGTGCGGGCACCCTTCAGGTGGTGCGAACTATAGAGCAAACAAATGCCCACTTCTGCCGTCTGGTGCGAGGGAGTTCAAATCAAACACCCACGGAGTTCTGAGAAAGGAGAAACTGGTAAAAACATCGAAATTTCCGAGTCAGTGAAATTTATCACCAGTGCTTGGTGTGAATTTTAGGCTGCTGGTGGTGCGAAAAATCTACAAGGCTGGTGCGGACTCGTCGGGTCTGCTGCCATACTTTGCAGACTGGGGCCCCTCTGTGGTTAGCCCGGCCCCTGTGTTCTGCTCGGGTCCCTGTGGTCTGCCCGGGTCCTTTCATCTGTCCAGGCCCCGTGTGGTCTACCCGGGCCCGCTGCCCAGCCAGCCATTCCGACCGGGCCCAGAGCGGGCTGGGCCGGGCTCTGCCCGGGCCATAAGACTCATAGCTGAGCCACATAGACTCGGGCTGAGCCTGACATTAGGTCGGGGGATGACAACTTGCCCGAGCGGTAGAGCCCGGTCTTGCTTGACCATGGGCTCTGCCCAGGCCGAGCGGAGCCGGACCTGGGCTGAGCCCATGTACTCGGGTTCTACCCAGTCAAAGCCCAACATATATCGGGCAGAGCCCAGACAAATTGCTGGCTGTGTGTGGTCTGCTCGGGCCTCTTGTGGGCTTACCGGGCTGCTATGATTTTCTGGGTTCCTGTGGTCTGCCCGGCCCCTTTGGTGTGCTCAGGCCCTCTGTGGTTTGTCCGGGCCCCTTGTGGTATAAGAATATCGTGCAGAAACTGCAGCAGCTGTTGTGTTAGTCGCGTATTTGCAGGAGTTCCTTATTTTTTTAGCAGTTTCGTGCCCCAGGTGGTGTATCCGTGCTGCCTGTTGCCGAAACCGGCCCCCTGCCATGCTTGCGGGCCCCCTGTGGTTTTCCCGGGCAACGTGCGGCCGGTCCCATGCCTCCTGGAACATTCGGGGAGAGATGGATGGGGCGTCAGAAATGTTAGCCCCCATTCCTTTTGTACTGTCCTATATGAGGATTGTAAAGGGAAATAGGCAGTACCACCTAATCATAGTACCCCTTCACCGGTACCCAGTGTTGTTAAATGTCAGTTAAACTGGCAAGGTGAATGGATCAGAAAAAGGTTTCTTGATCATGTAACATAAATATCAGTAGGTTCGATTTCCCTGTTGATAAAGGAAATTTCGCACTTCGATCTCTACCTTTCATTTGTATCAAATTATTCGTGATAGTGTGATTTCGTTCCAGGTGTGAATTTTAAAATGTTTGGACAGTACAAACATAAGTCGGGTACACAAAAGCGTAAAACAAAGAACATTCAAGCCCGAGAGGCTGCTCTGCAAAACTACCCAAACTTTCTTCATTTTCAGGTAATCTAGAATCGTCTTGCTAATTTTGCAAACTGTTATAAAATTACCCTGATCATATTTGCATTTACTCTCTAGCAACGTACGCGTCCACTTAACACCCGCATTGGAGGGGGTCTGGCACTAACTCGCACTGGAGGGGCCGGGTAGGCCCCCTAAGATCTCAAAAACTAAGAGGGATAGAAAAATAAAATTTGAGAGGTGGTTGGGGGTTATGGTAATCTACATCATGACTAATTTTTATTGACCTAGGTCATTATCTTCAAGGTCAAACGAGGTCATAAAGGTCAAAACTTGGCCATGCTGGGGACCGATCCGTAAATTCCGTGATTATGCGGGAAAATGGCGGGAATAAGCTAAATGTGGACCAGGATCATATAGAGAAGGTCTCAAAAAGCCTTCCTTCAATTTTGGGGTCAAGGTCATTCAAAGTCATTGACCTGTAAGGTCACAATATAGTATACTATTTATAATGTACACTTTGACTAACACTATAGCCACTGTTTGGCGGGAAATGAGGATTTACCTTTGCAAATGACCTTTGACCTTGCCCTTTGACATTGACCTTGATATTTTGGTACCTTATCGATGACGTCATAGCATAATGTACGTCAGACCGGGTAACGTCATTTGACCGGAAGCACTGTGGTCAGTGACCTTGAAAGTGCATATATGACCTTGACCTGTGACCTGTGACCTTGACCTTGACCTTCATGTGAGGTGACCTTGACATAATCCCGGTTATATGGTGTTATGACTTTACCACTCGGTCTCCAATGCAAGCAACTGATCCGACCGCGCGATTACGGCGATCTCAAAATGCAGGTCTGACTTTAAAAGCCTATAAGTAAAAAAATGTTCAACCGATTTTCAAAAAATCTTCACCAATCGACGTGCTATTAAATTCTGTTTAATGTGGCAAAGTATCGTATTTCGGCTACGAGTGGTTCTTCGGCCACCCCGGAAAAACAGGTGGGGGGGGCCTTCGAGGCCCCCTCCAGTGCGCGTGTTAAAGTAGTTCATATCACTACTATTTTTGGTACTATGCAAGCTACCTTTATCTATCGACCACAACAAATTAAAACCCCAATTTAAAACTAACTTGGAAAAGTGCAATGTATATAGTTTCCAGCAACACGGTAAAGTAAGGTTGTAATTCCAATCCTTCTTCCTGATCATTGCCTTCCTGGGCCAGGCCACCAGCCGGATCCCGGTTTCTAAAAGACCATCCAGCATCCATCCCTCCTGCGTCGTGCGGGGCTGATCCCTTTGTCCCTCCGGAGGAAGAGCATCCGCGTGGACGACGAAGATGGTAAGTAGACACCTATTTGTCCAATATCCTTACATACTTTGGCACCTCGTTCAAAAGATTGGGTCTTCTGGCTACTTTTTTGGGCTAAATAGTGCAAATAATGAACCGTGACGAATAGCGCGCTAAAAATTGTTATTTAATCTTGGCAGTCAGTTTTCGACAACAAACGGTCGAAAATACGTTTCTTCGGTCACATTTTTATTAAAAATACGGGCCCCCATTATGTAAGGGCCCCCTTTCGAGCCGGGTGCCCTCCCAATCGAAAACATAAAGTTGCGCCCCTGCTTCTCGGTGTGGGGTAGAACCCACCTGCACCTTTGTCTCGGTGTGGGGTAGAACCCACCTGCACTGGCTTCTCGGTGTGGGGTAGAACCCACCTGCACGGGCTTCTCGGTGTGGGGTAGAACCCACCTGCACGGGCTTCTCGGTGTGGGGTAGAACCCACCTGCACCTTTGTCTCGGTGTGGGGTGAGAACCCACCTGCACTGGCTTCTCGGTGTGGGGGTAGAACCCACCTGCACTGGCTTCTCGGTGTGGGGTAGAACCCACCTGCACGGGCTTCTCGGTGTGGGGTAGAACCCACCTGCACTGGCTTCTCGGTGTGCGGGACCAGCACGCGGCCAGCGCCGCGGATCATCTGGCGCGCCTGTTGGGCCATCAGCTGGGCATGCTCCGGCACTGGCTCCGGACATCCTCCAACCGCCATGTAGGCATCGCCAATCGTCTCCACCTGAAGCAGGAGCCAGGTGGGGAGGAGAGACTTAGCTTTGGTTGTCTCCTTCGGGGATGAGGTAGATTAGTGGATAGCGTCGCTGTCTTCTAAGCCATTGGTCCCGGGTTCAAGTCCCGGCGGAGCTTCTGAATAAGTTGATCTGATCCCCGAAATCCCTTCCAACAGGGTGAGAGCTGGCGATACCGTATGACCCTGGCAGTTGGTGCGTCGTTAAACCCCAACAATTATTGCTATCATTTGGTTGCCTCCTTGTAGCGGCCAACGTCCAGTGTTCAGGTTGCGACGAGTACCCCGAATGAACAATATAGCCATTAGCAGCCGATTTATTGTTAAGCCCCAGAGGTTCCTTGAATAAAGCGTGGTTATGTTGTCAGCACGACTGTCATTTCTTTCCACAGGGCTGTGCCGGGATGTGTTCAGTCCGATGAAGTGCATTATTGATATAATTAACCACTATACTGATCAGGTCAGATCGAAGCATTGGCCAGCAGTCAGTGGCCCATATCCAGACAAATGCATTTGGACCTAAACGTGCTATAACAGGGACTGTGAAATATACTAAGTTAAAAATATCCAAGTAAGCTAAGCCTTGAGACAAGTTTGGCCACTGGGACATTCCAGGACAAAACGATCAAAAATATTTCAACTTGACACCACCATGTCTAGAAAAATCTGAAACTTTGTCTCCGGGGTAGTTTTGGGCCAGGAACACGCCTGTGAGAATCTTACCCCCTCCGACCAACGGTGACCGAGATATAGCACGAGACATTTCCGGGAGGTCACCTTGTAGACTCATCTTTGATGCTTCATAACTCCAAAACCCATGGCCTGATTAATAAGTTTTGTATATCATTGAACTCGTCTTGAGTTATACATTATTTTGAAAAACGAAAATTGCAAAATTTTAAAAATTTTGACTTTTAATTCGTTTGACCTTTTCTTTTGACCTAGCTCGACCTTTTTCGCGGTTAAAATTGCCCTTGATTTTTTTGGAGCTGTCTGGCAACATTGGCTATGCTTGATTGTGGAATGTACAAGAACTTAATCGTGCTGAAAAATTTATGCGCAAGAAAAGAATGCGTACCTTTGGCATCACGTATTTGATCTTTCACTGGACTTTTTAAACCATCGTAATAGGTTGCCGGTGTCGCAGTGCTCTCGATATAGTGACAGGCGCCCTTGCTGTGAGACACAGTAAACACTTTATTTACATAATTGAATTTTGCTTCGATATAACATTTGCACTGGAATTAAGCCTTTGCATTGCTTTGAAATCGTGTGCATGGCAGCACCATTTGATGAAGTTAAATATATTTTTGCATTGTGCAGTACAGCTCTCCAGCTCTCCGTCAGGGGAAGTACATTCTTCTGTCATTTCACTCGCTTTCATGCTACAGGCGTAAGTTCTGAAAAAAACACGAGCTATCGCAGTGTTGTGTTTGAAGGCATGTTATATCACACAGGCCCCGTGGCCTAATTGTGGATTATCTCTGCTGTTCAGTAAACCATGTAGAATGAACACTGCACTGGGAGCGACGCCGCTAAATAGCCAGTTTTAATCACTACCGACAATGTTACATACAAACGTTTGGTCGGGTCACCTTTGAGGTTGCTCGAGGTCAAAGTATTCCTTACAGGAACTAAGTGGAAGCCTAAATATTTTGGCAAAATAGCTGACAGAGGAGAGCCGTAGAAAACATTGTTCAGCACTATTGGAATGCTCTTGTCAAGCCCGATCGGATTATATATCTTATAATCTTGTCTAGTCAAATTTAAAACAAAACCTACTTTGACCTGGAGCCGGGCTTAGGTCCGTATGGTAAAAAGAATATTAATCAAACTGCAGTGGCAAGTAAGACACGACAACGTAAAAATAAAATCTCTATCGCAATTCTCGACAATTCTCAATTCTCACAAGTTATTAAAATTTACCAATTGCCTCATGCATTTCTAATGGAAAGATCGTGACCCTGACCTTGTCCCAGGCTATCGATATAGAAATCCTGCTACGCGAAATTATCTTGCTCGGTAACCTCACCATACGATGTGAATCTAAGCACGATAGGCTACATTCTATCTTACTGATGCACTTCCAAAGTTTTTTCGAGGTTAGGTCTCTTGACCTGGGCTGGCGGTCCTGACCTGGTATGACCCAGACCTAAAATTTTTCCAGAAGCTGTAAGAATTGCAAGTTAGAGGTAGATGAAATACTGTGGCGCTGCGCGAGGTTGTTTGTTTTACTACCTGTGGAAACCTGAGGAGGCCCGTTGCCCACCCAGTCGTGTGGGCGTGTGTTAACTTTCATAAATTCGGACACTTGCACGATGAAAATTTCGTAAAGACAATGCAATATGATTGCAAGCAACCGATTACAAAAGCAATCGCTTTGTTTGCGGTGTTAAACATGAGGCTGTACCATCGCAGTGGTCAAAAACCGTCTGCATACCTACCTTAGGTGCTACAAATTTGGAATTTATAGCAGGAACACATTTTTAATTTTATCGAACTATTTTTTATGAAGCAAAATTCCTGAGGTGCCGAAAAGGGCAATTTTAACTGCGACAAGGTCGAGCTAGGTCAAAAAGAAAAGGTCAAACGTATTAAAAGTGACAATTTTTTTAAATTTTGAAATTCTCGTTTTTCAAAATAATGCATAAATTAAGACGAGTTAAATGATATACAAAACTTGTTAATCAGGCAATGCGTTTTGGAGTTATAAAGCATCAAAGATGAGTCTACAAGGTGACCTCACGAAAACGCCTCGGGCTATATCTCGGTCACCGTTAGTCGGAGGGGGCTAAGATTCTCACAGGCGTGTTCCTGGC
The DNA here is from genome assembly GCA_034440635.1 of Lepas anatifera. Classification (NCBI taxonomy): domain Eukaryota; kingdom Metazoa; phylum Arthropoda; class Thecostraca; family Lepadidae; genus Lepas; species Lepas anatifera. The sequence goes on along the minus strand of JAOTON010001547.1, from coordinate 71,472 downwards.
CCAAAACTACCCCGGAGACAAAGTTTCAGATTTTTCTAGGCATGGCGGTGTCAAGCCTTGGTCCTGGAATCCTGTCCTGGAATCCCCCAAGTCTCTGACGTCTAGTTGTCTGACGTCATCGTACCTAACGCTGCAAGTTCCCGTCAGGAACAGCACTGCAGCCCTCTCGGTGCAAAAGCGACATTGAGCAAGAGCCAGTAAGAAGATTAGATTCGAAACTATTAGTTTGATACATTCAACAAACATCTTGTCATTAACTTATTGCATTCTGTCACAAAGCACAAATTATAGTTACATATCACCTTTTCCCAGCTAAGACACGTTTTCGTTGCAATGACATTAAGAGCAAAGTGATAAGAAGGGCGGACATTGGGCATGCAGGATCGCATCGTTTTGCACCGTGCTTGGTACACAAGTGACGTGCACTTCCACTTGGATGACCGCGCAAGTACTCAGAATAACCGGTTCACAGCTGGTGCCGCACTCGACTCAGGAGAGGGTCCACTTCCCTGTCCGAGATGGCTGGTATAACGTGCCCGCCAATGGTCAGAAACTATATGCATTTGCCTCCATGGAGACTCATTCTTACCCCTAGAGAAGGAACTTTCCTCCAGAAAAAGGTGTTTTAGAGTCTTAGGAGGGGAAGTGATTATCCTCAATGCTCATAATGTGTAAGACAGGCATCGGACAAGTTTATTTTACAGTACTGAAAGGGCTACTGACTCCATAACATAATTTTCCTTGGCTACAACCTTCGGCCTTGAATTCTGGTTAGAAAAGAAGCAAAAACAAAAGGTGAGCGACTCGTTTCACCTGGCCAGATCCACCAGAGTAAGCTCAGGGTCAGGAGGTGACATCAACGCGCGAGCTGGAGGATCTCATCAGCTGCTTGGATAATTTTCCTAAAGCATGACGCAATGACCCAACAAATGGACTCCAATGATCAAATGATCTAATCTGAAAGTTTATGAGCCACAGATTCTCTCCCAGCTGTGATGAGCAGTTGAGTGCCACAGTTGATACGCCACTGAACTTCCCCGCCTTCCCGTGTCGTTCCCAGTCAAATGAACGAACAGTGAGGATTGTCACCCAGGCTACATCAGCAGTTTACAACCAGCAGGTTCAAAAGGACAATATTTAGGCGGTGCTGAACGCGAGAAATTCAAGACCGAAGTTGTTGCCAAGAAAGTTATTCAGAAATAAATGCCGCAGACGTGAGTCTGAGAGGCCGGTCCGGATGGCTCTGAGACTGCTGGACGTGGAGAGCGCGGTGCCACGAGGACAGCGTGATGTGCTGTTGGATAAAACATTACAATAAACTTCCAACTTATGTATATAGATGGGTTTCACTTTTTAACTTGGAAATTATTCAACACATAAAGATCATACTCCTTTTCCGCCAAAACGAAAACTGCAAATCTGTTGCAATATTAAATTATTACACTACACATGAAGAAACCGTAGTGCACTCCATCACTAAGGCTGAAAAGCAAAGCGACATCGGAACCAATTTTGACAAGCAGGGCTAGTGCTGCCACCCCCCCCTCCCGTCTCGAACTCGGCTCCTGATCGGGGTAGCGAAAAAACGCGAGAATAGGTTGATAGACCATTGAACCGATTAAGAAGCTCTTCACATAACGTTTTAGCTCAGAGTAATATTGAGGTCATTAAAAGTAAACAAGTACAATTTAGAACACGTCTTACTCTTGTGTTTGAGTGAGTTAAGTTAGAGCCAAAATCTAAATGTCATTCGATTCCTCTCTTTATGGAAATTTGAATGATGTACAATATGACCATACTAGATCAAAGTATAAAAATGGCATGACCTAGGGTCTAGTCAAGGTCATCATCTAACTAAACAAAGTCAATATGTATACCACTCGACTCGTAATGACAAATCAAACATAGTGGTATCAAAATGAGAGCTTTATTGTAATATACTGCGCAGTTATTGAAATAAGCATAGAGATCCACTATAACTAGAGCGGGCAGCACACCTGTGTGAACGTCAAAATTGAACGTTTTGTTAGTACAAATCTGGACCTCTGAGAGGAAGCTCGTGACTGTTTACTGAAATACCTCTCTGCTAATGGTATCCAATTTAATTCAATTCACACAATTCCAGAAAAGGTTCTCATGACAACGACCTAATATGCCAAGAATCCTCGCAATGAATAATGTCTTTCTCTGCGAAAATTATTTAGTATAATATAGTTATTATAGTGGCCTAAATAAAAAATCCAGAGGCTCTCATTGAAATTAGCACGTGATTCTCCAATTAACCTGGCCAATATTTGTACTAACAAAACTTTCAATTTTGACGTCGGGGTATTGCCGTTTTGTACAGGATGTCCTCTCTAGTTATAGTAGATCTCTATGGAAATAAGTCTCAAAACGTGCTTAAGTAGACCCAAGTGATCTCTCAGAGTTCACAGTTCAAAACTTGAAAAATTAACCTTGCGAGTGACCTGTAATACAACGATCCCGAGAATAAGAAGTCCTTTTAAGCTTTATATACAGAAAATAAACATTTTCCGGCAAATTTCCGCTTTCCCCATGCATTTCCAATCGAGAGGTCATGACTCATACCTGACCTTAGGTCAACAATATACAAAATACCGAAACATGGTTAGTAGCTCCCGGTGAGTCTATTATATGATATGGGTTTCACATCAATAGATTAACCCTACTCCGAGTTATGCAATCCCAAACATTTTTTGAAGTGAGTTCACCTGACCTGGCCTGGTGCCCTGACGCGGCATGACTCGAACTTAGAATTTTTAGGAGAAGTTGCAGAATTGAGTAATAAAAAGCTATGTCAAGTACGGTGGCGTTTGGCACCGCGTGAAAAAAGTTTCAATTTCGAAAAAAGTTGTAACGCGCACCCTACTATGCAATCAGAAGCAAATGAACTTTTGCGTTGCATTACAATGCTTCATTAGCAAAGACCTGTAAACTTATCGTGATTACCTTAGCCACAAAAAGGCTGCTAGAAAGCTCTTTTACACCTGATTCTAAAGGAAAATGTCCGGTAAATGTTTTAAATGAATCACCAGGATGGTAGTCTACCAGAAAACACAGCGTCGCACTTGAGGTGACCAATCGTCAGGAAATTCGCAAAATCCCTGAGACGTTATCCGAGAGTTTGCAAACTCCTTGACTTTTGAAGCCAGGAAGCTGGCAAACTCCCGGAATGACTAGTGTCTTTCGACCTGCCTAGGGATTTAGCAAACTCCTGGCTGTTTAGGAAATTCGTGAACTTCCTAGGAGTTTGCAAAATCCCGGGCTTTGCAGAACCCGGACATCAAGTCTTATCCTGATTGTGTTTGAGCTCCTGGCCTCCAGAAAACGCAGCTACCTTTGAATTGCAATTTATTGCAACTGCGCTGCTCCCAGTTGTTTCTATCTGAAGTATTTACAAAAAGTGTTGCCACTTTGTTGCTTACATCACGATTTGCCGGAAATTGGGCACTTCCTCTTTTGAGGTAGGGTACCTGCCCCCCTAAGATCTCGAGAACCACTCTAGATAGCGAAAAACGGTAAACGGCGCTGGATAGCCCATTTATTTCTCTATAGACAATATTTGTACTTTTTTTAGGTTACATTCAAGGTCACTTAAAGTGCCATAAGGTCACTAGGCATGCCATCGTAGGGATAACATGTAAATCAAGTTTTCGGCGATTACATCTGAACAAGTAAATATAGAGCAAAAAGGTTTAGACAATTGGAATTATAGCAGCAAACCCGATCAAATGATAAATAACAGGATCTTGCTATGTCAGATCAGGGGTTTTGCCTGACCTGAGGTCAGGTCAAGGTCAATTAGGTCAAAATGCATATCATTCGAATCTAATGCAGTTAAAATAAACACCCTATCACCTTCCATGCATAAGGCATTCAGTTAAAACCATTTCTCCCATCAATTTCCAACAGAGAGGTCATGGCTCGTACCTGACCTTAGGTCATCGATATAAAAAAATAATGGAACAATTTTCAGCGAACTCGGTAGGCCCATTATGTAAGTTTTAATTTGATAAATTCACGCTGCTCCGACTTTTGCTATCTTAAACTTTTTTGAGGTGAGGTCACTTGACCTGTCCTGGTGACCTAATTTTAGATCACCCAACCTTAGAATTTTGGCAAAATTTGTAAAAATAATGAAAGAAAAGGCATGCAAAGTAGGGCGGCACTTCTCGCCGTCGTTTTTATACTATTTAAAAAAACCGAGGGGCCGGATACCCACCCTCCGCCAATGCCCGTGTTAAGACACGCACGCCTGCAATAAACACAGGCCTCGCTCTCAATATCTCTCCTCCCTCTCTCTCTCTCTCTTGCTCTTGCTTTGATCTGTAAGATCCCGGATTAAAATACCGGCGGAGCCTCTGAATAACTAGATCCGATCCTCCCAAATCCCTCCCAACAGGGTGAGGGCTAGCGACGCCGTATGACGTTAGCAGTCGGTGCGTTGTAAAACCCGTACAATTATTACTGCTATCAGATTTAACACGAGGCTTTGGAACAGTGAACAAGGCTGAAAATGTACCGTGTGGTAAAAATGTTTTCTGGTACTTTATTTTAGAGTGTTCAAATCAATGAGCTGTGTATGGCTATTCAAGCCACACACTTTTATAAATGTGAAGGTAAGCAAATCCCTGTATAAATATTTGTTGCAATGTGTACTTTAATCTGCAAAAAGACATAAGTGAAGTTAGGAATACTTAATTATGAAGGTATCGAAATGAACGTCTCCTCTAAGAACAACAATACAAATCGGAGCCTTCAGCTATGTTATTTTAGGTGATAAGGGCTACAATAAGGTAGCCTATAGCTCCGATTTTTATTTTTCTTTATGAGAAAGTGTACTTTACCACCCTCATACTTAAATGTAACTCAAACAATTAGATTGTCTGCACTAGTAAATTTTTCAGAACTCGAAGCTATGCACAATTTTAACCTGCGCCCCGGTGGGACTCCGAGCCACCTTCGCCCTGGTGAGGGTGTTTGAATACCCCCTCTCGAACTCGGCCCCTATGCGGGATAGCGAAAAAACACGAAAGCTGGTGGATAGCTCATAAAAATTCACGAAGAAACTATGTTAGTCACTTTTTGGCTCATATCAATATTCAGGTCATGACATGTCAAAGAAGAGTTTTTGACAAGAAGAGTTCATGACATTTTGAGTAGAGTTTTTGGGCTCTTGTATCTGACAGAGTCAAGCACCATTTGTTTCCTGTCGTCACGGCGAATCGAATGATATATGATATGACAATACTAGGTCAAAGCGCAAAAATGACCTGACCTCAGGTCAGTTCAAGGTCACTTAGCCTACCATAGTACTCGCAATAGCAATCCGAAGTCCGAACGAAGTGACATCAAAATAAAAGCTGTATCATCATTCAATGCGAAGTTATTGATCTAGGTCTCAAAACTGCTTAAATAAACCCAGATGACCTCTCAGAGGTCATCTTGGAACCAGAGACGGCACACGCCAAAGCTCAAATGATAAGAGCCCGCAAGGCATATGAGAGGAGAGCACACAGCCCTACTCGATGTGCACTTCGGGCAGCAAAAAACACTTTTGAAACACGTGCAAGCGGGTTCAAAGGACAGTTTCAACTCTTTTGCCTCCAAATTCAACCGCTTCACTCCCACCATCCAAGTTTGGAAAACCATCAGAGCTTTCTCTGCGAAGCGACCACCCCGTGGACCTTTCCCTCAATTAAAAATGGCTGGCCAACCCATCACCGAACCTAAGGAAGTCATGGATAAATTTGCTGATCATTACGCCAGTGTCGCAGCTAATAACTCATACAGCCAGCGCTCCAAAGACCAGGCAGAATGGTGCAAAAGCACACATTCATCAATTATGGTAATTAAGAGTACTATAACGTACCATTTACAATGACCGAGCTAAATTACGCCATTAGCAAGTGTGGAAACACTGCAGTGGGCCCTGACGAAATTCACTACTCTTTCTTCAGGCACCTCAGCCAAACAGCGCTAAAGTACCTGCTTTCGGCCATTAACAACATGTTTCTTAGCGACTCTTTCCCCACATCGTGGCGAGAGAGTATAATCATTCTCCTTCCAAAACCTGGCAAAGAAAAAACAGACCCAAAAGGATATCGCCTAATTTCGCTTACTAGCTGTGCTAGCAAGCTTGTCGAGCGCATGGTAAACGTTAGACTTCACGAGATCCTCGAAAAGAAGCTTGATGCTATGCAATCAGGCTTCCGGCGCGGCGAGCCACCACTGACAATTTGGTGAAACTAGTCAGTGACATCCAGAATGGGTTTTACAAAAAGCAAGTAACAATAGCCGCATTCCTAGACATTAAATCGGCGTTCGATCGCGTACAAAAAGACGCCCTTTTGTTTAAATTAAGCAAGCTAGGAATTCGTGGCCACCTTGCAAAATTCATTGAAAACGTCCTCAAGGACCGAAAATTTAAAGTCCGTTGTGGCACCACATTTTCCTACCTGGCAACCCAAGACCAAGGCACACCCCAGGGTAGCGTTCTGTCCCCCACCCTCTTTCTAGTAATGATCAATGATCTCTTCGCCAAAAAGCTACCGCCTGGAATAAATTACTCCCTTTTGCGGACGATGTCGCCATTTGGAAATCCACTGCAATCAATACCAGGCGGTATATTGAACCAGAATTTCAACATGCAACTACGCAGTTGCAGGATAGCTTAAACGACATCGATAATTGGTGTAGTTTAATGGGTCTATCACTCTCGGCGGAAAAATCATCAGTCGTTGTCTTTGCCAGAGCGCATTCCAGACACGACCCTCCACGGCTCCAAATCCCGGGTAAACCTATTGAATGCACCAATAGCTTCAAATTCTTGGGCGTCACCCTAGATTCCCGATTGAGTTTCAATGAGCATATCACCAAAGTCGTCTCTAGCTGTCAAAAGCGAGTCAACATTCTCCGCATGCTCGGCGGCACAGAGTATGGCGGGGATCGAAAGACCCTGCTTATGCTCTACAAATCCCTGATACGGTCCATTCTCGAATATAATTCGTTCGTTTTTGACTCGACGAACAAGACCAATAAACTAAAGCTAGAGCGAGTCCAAAATGCCAGTATCCGGGCAGCCACAGGCGCGCTCAGAGAATCCCCCATCACCAGCCTGCTAACTGATAGCGGGCTATGCCCACTGCAGACAAGACGTGACGCCCAGCTTATTTCTTACTACATTAAGGTCCAATTCACCGAAAACCACCCGGCAAAACAATGTTTCGCCCATCCCAGACGAGCAAATAAAGCCACTCTACAGAAGTGGCCCCCATTTAAGCACAGAGTAGCGAAAACCCTGGAAAGCCTAAATCTTGCTCTGCCAGCAACAATAGGCAAACCCCCACTCTCCCGCTTCTGGACTCGGAAAGAGCCCAAAGTGGAATTTCTTTTCACTTCCCGTAAAACGGACTTCTCAGAGGAAGAAATCTCCCAGAAATTCCTAGAGTTCCGATCTTGTAACGCGGACAAGACCTTTATATTTACAGACGGCTCCAAAATAGGCGAAAAAGTAGGCCTCGGCATCTGGGGGCAAAATATTTGCCTACAGAAAAGACTTCCGGACAACTGCTCTATCTTCACAGCCGAGGCTGTTGCCATCCTAGATGCATTAGCCATAATCAGAACCCAAAATATCAACTCAGCCGTCATCTGTTCAGACTCTAAATCTGTCCTGCAGGCCGTCAGTAACGTAGTCAACCCCAGCCACCACGTTATAGCAGATATTCAGAAAGGTATCGATGATACCCTGATGTCTCTTTTCTTTGGATCCCGGGCCACTGCAAAATTCAAGGAAATGAAAAGGCCGATGAGCAGGCAAAAAGTCCCTAGAACTTAGAGAGATCGCACCCCTAATGTGGTCTGGAGATGATAGCAAAGCTCTCCTCCAGGACAGTATCCGGAAGCAAATTCAAAATAACTGGACAACAAACCACAGCGCCCACCTATTCCATATCAAGCCTAACATCGGCTACTGGCCCAGTTCCAACCAAAGAGTCGCCGGCGCGAGGTTATTCTAAACAGACTCAGAAATGGACACACAAAATTAAATGCCTATTGGAACGAGGGTACCTGTGGTACCTGCGACGCAATGGAGAATCCCTATCACATTCTCATCAATTTTCCCCAGCACAATACCCATCAGCAACCCATGCTAGATTACTGCCGAATCCAAAACATCCCTGTAGACCTAAAAACTCTGCTCGGTAACGACCATCCTGAGCTACTCGAAAAGTCTTTACATTTCTAAAGGACTCTGGGCTAGAGAAGTTTCTATAAATCACCCCTCCCAGTATATATGATGGAGGGTGCATGGTGCTCCCCTCAAAGTAGGACTTGCCTATTTTCAAATTAACCATTCATGTCACAGATGATCCACTGCAAAATTTAAGCAATAGTTGTTTAACCTTTAAATGGTTTATCGTAGGCTAAGGATAGGTTATGTTAGGCTAGCTTTGAAATCAGGTTAGGTTAATTAGGTTAGACTTCTTCACCGCAGTGATACCTTTCACTGCGGCTCTATGCTAACCACACTCATACTCTTACTAACAATCTAACTGTCCTCTCACACTTGTTTTCCTCTGCGCGGCGGCTGCCCAGCCGGAGAGGGGAGCTGCAACCTCACCTCCGGGTTGCAGGGTAAATTCGCGGCACCCTGGCCAGGTGTTTAGCGCACTTTCTAAAATATGAAAATTATTGATTTAACGGAGGATTTCGAGTAACGTAGACAAGCGGACATCAGTAGCTGACACACAAAATTCTAAATTCTAAATTCCAAATTCTAAATTTAAGGTCTTCAACCACATGGATAACCTTCGCACTCTGCGGGTCTAAATTTATTAAAAGACCTCCCCTTGGCATGGCTATGCCATTGCCACGACCGTCCATTCGCAAGCTAAAACATCTTGCAACCCATTACTTGAAATAACCCCCATTGCTTCAACAGACTAACGTAGCTTGCCCTCACGCAAAATTCTAAAAATTCTCCCACACACTCCTTTAGAGGCGGGCAAAGGTGCTATGCACAGAACGCCTAATAAAAAGCCATAAGTAAGTAAGTCTCAGAGGTCACAGATCAAAACTGAAACATGAAGCTGGAAAGGGGCCCAGGATACTACAATTTGGAGAAGATGAAGATATTCTAGGCTGTGTCTAGACAAATACAGCCCAATTTCTGTTTTTCGCATGTATTTCCAATGGAGAGGTCATGGTCCATATTTGACCTTAGTTCATCGGTGTTAAAAATGTCGGAATATGTGTTGTAGCACTCGGTGGGCCCATTATGTGGGAAAAGTTTAAGTCCGATAGATTTACCCATTTCTTACTTATGCCACCTTAAACATTCTTGGAGGTGAGGTCACTTGACCTGCACTGGTGACCTGACCTGAAATAACCCAAACTTAAAATTGTGGGAATTGTTGTGAAATGGATCATGAATAAGGCGTACCAAGCACGGCGGCGCTTCGCACCACCGTTTTTCGTACCGCTGGACAAACCCAAGGAGGGTGTTCAAATACCCCCACCCGGGCGAGGGTTAACACTCGCACTGGAATGGGGGTCCTAAAATGCCCCTTTCCTCACCTATTTTTCCAATGTGGCCGAAGACCTTTCGCCGCAGAAAACTGTGATTTGGCCACATTTGGAGAATTCATGAGCGCATCGATTAGTGAAGATATTTTGAAGGTCGGTCAATGATGTTTTGACTTAAAAGATTTCAAAATCAAACCCATATTTTGAGATGGTCACAATTGAGCAGTTGCACCAGTTTGCCTGCACTGTAGATTGAGTGGTGACGTAATAACCTCATATATGACTTCATTTATGATATACAACCATACACGTATACTGACACTACGGCGGTACATGAAACACACAGAGACACTAAGAACACGCCCCGGCAGGCTAAGGTGGACAAATAGAATTTATAAACGAAGGCGCCGAGCCCCGAACCCGTGACCGCCGACGGCGCGAGCGCTCTAAATTACGCCCAGACGGGCACGGGTTTGGAGCCCGGCAGACGTCTAATGGCCGGGTGCGTGAAAAATGAATAAGGATGATGATGAACGTATGAACGGGACAAACTAAACACAGTTAAAACGGGAGCAAAACCAAATAAACATAGAGGCGGCCTCACATCGGGCGAACACCGCCCAGGGAGCAGCGCCCCTTCCTCAACACAGTCACGGACGATCTAGTCACCACACCGCCCCCGGCGGAACGCGCGACGCCTCAGTCAGTTTTGGTTGCGACGCGGGTGTCCCGTCAGTCGCCGGCGCCGATGAGCATGAGGAGAAATGATTAATGAAAATGAAGCAGCATCACCGACGAACGCGAGACCAAACACTGCACCCATGAGGATTTACTTGCTGCTGGTGTACTTGGTGACGGCCTTGGTGCCCTCAGACACGGCGTGCTTGGCCAATTCACCGGGCAGGAGCAGACGGACGGCCGTCCGGATCAGTGACGTCAGTCTCATCGCCGGCACCATTGACGCCAGCCTCGCCTCACTGTCCTCGGTCTCCCGGTCCATGGCAAAGTCTGGCACTCCGCCATCCCGCCTCGACGTCAGAGATGCCGGGGATATCCCCGGTCGCGCCGGCCTCAGTGTTGGTGACTTCATAGTTAAGCCTACTCAATGTCAAAGTCAAGGTCACAGGTCAAGTTCAAAGATCTTTTGGCAAAGTCAAACCTCCATTTCCCGCCCAAAGGCTGCTATAGTGCCACATATATTGCATATTATTGGGAATATTCCATATTGTTACATCATAGGTCATTGACATTGAAATACCTCGACCTAGAATTTCAGAGAACATTTTGTGAGGCCTTCCCTCTATGACCTTACTCCGCTTTTGGTGTATTCCCGCATTTTTCGCAACCCAAAAGATCGTCAGCACGGTCCAGATTTGACCTTTGCGACCTTGTTTGACCTTGATGATATTTACCTAGGTCAATGACACTGCCATAATGTATATCCCCATCGCCCCCACATCCCTTAACGGGCCTTTTCTAACCCTTTTGGTTTCCGAGATTCGAAGGGCACTTTATGACCTCCTCTACTGCACGTTGACGCCAGACCCGTCTCCACTGCGCGTTGACACCTACCCTCTTCACTGCGCGTGTTAACACGCGTCCCGCTGGGGGCGAAATTCGCCTCCTCCTGGTTTTCCCCAGATAACGCAAAAACAAAGAAACGCAGAACAACGAACTTACAGTACCTGATTTCTGATCAATTTTACACATCTGACCAAATGTCAGGTCAAGGAGCTATTCAAGGTCAAGTGACCCGACCTCAAAACCTAAAATCACGAGTTTGAAGCGGCGCCCAGGGAACATCAGCAAACCGATCAATTTGAAACTTCCGTAATATGATGAGATCATAAGGGTCTACAAATCTGTTATATCGAAATTTCGATATCGTTGACCTAAGGTGGGGTCAATTTCTTGGTCACCCCATTATAAGTCTATGGTGAAAAATAGAATGTGCTCGTTTCCAGTAAATAATGATAGATTAAGCTAAAAATCCTCAAACCATGTATTCTTACCACAATCTTGACCATAAATTTGAGTTTTTGAGCATCAGGCCTCTCAAAGGTCATGTCAGGTCACAGGAGCATACAGTGATTGTTTTGCTTATAACTTCTCTTTGAATTGAGATAAAGCTCCCATTTTGCTTGCATTGTGCTTTATTGTCATGGGGAGTCAATTGATATGCAACATGACCATACCAGGTCACTCTGTGACCCTGACCTAGCTCGAGGTCAGGTCATTTTCACTATTTGACCTAGCAAGGTCATATTATACATAATTCGATTCACCACGATGAGATGAATCCAACGATGCATAAATATTTGCTTAGCTCTCCTGAGTACAGATCTAGAGAGGGAAACGTACACTGCTCTGTTGTAGGCCTATGGAACCGTCTTTGACCTATGCTGACCTCAATATTGACCTGACATAAAAATTATTCTATAAAATCTCTTCGTCTTGTCAAGAGCTTTTGAACACCGCCCGTAATTTTTTTAGCTTTCGTAGGAAATGAGATACGGAGGGGGGCGAAAAACGCCTCCCCCAGCGGGCACGTCGTGCCAGGGACCCCAGAGGGGCTCGTGTTAAGCCGGACATGCTGTATGCAGCAACTAGAATACTTTAAGCCATTGCATGACACAATAAGCCACGCTTGTGAGCTTTACACAAATTAGGGGCAGCACATACCAAACAGAACTGCAACACAAATACATATTTCAGTTTGCAAGTAACATTGTGTCATTTTCCAAGCCCATTTACGGCAGAATATTTTACAGCGAACAAAGATGCGCATATCGAAACCAAATGTTATCATATTATATTTGCAGACTATGTGCTCCAAACATGGTCACATCGGCTTTTCTGTGACTTGCCACTGACCTTATAAACGTTGTTGTGTTCTGTCATCTCATCGAAGTAAGTATACAGCTGGTTGAGCAGCTGCACCACCTGAAGAGGGGAGCAGCCGGCGGCGATCTGGGTGAAGGTGACGATGTCGCTGAACAGCACTGCAGCAGCCAATCCGAACGTCAGGTCTGGACAAAGTGTCCAATCAGAGCAGCAGGGAGGATGAAGTGGCCAATCAGAAAGTCGGACTAGATCATACCAACCAACCAGAACGTTACACCAGTGTGGTGACCAATGAGTACGTAGTAGTGGTTACAGTGGCCAATCAAAATATTACACCAGACCATGGTGACCCATCAGAACGTTCGACTTGAAGGGAATGTGGCACCTTCATAAGGTGATTTTAACTGAGATAGCCAAGTTGTAAAGCAAGTCGGAAAACCCGGTGCTCAATATAGAATTTGTCTTGGGACTCAATATTTCCGTAGAAAAAAGCTAAGACCTACCTGAAATGTACCCCTCATGTACCCTTAGCAGCAGGCCACAGTTGTCATGGCTGTTTGGTGTGACGACATATGCTGACGTCACGATGAGCATCAGCCAATCGAAGCCCTTGAAGCGTTTCGTGAATGGTTGTGGTTGCCAGATCATAACATCATCCACAGGCAGATATCTATTTCTTTTCCTAGAGGAGTATTTTAAAAATCGAAATATTGAGCTTATTGTACAATTTTCAGAGAAACCATGAGTGGTTTCATTATTTTCGGCTAAAAGTACGCCTAATTTCACTAAATCTCAGGAATCGACCAAGGTGCCACATTCCCTTTAAGTGCGGTTGCATATTATGACGCTATGGTGAATACATTTTATCATATACCCTATCTGATCAGCATATTAAAGGGAATGTAACTCCCTGGAGGGACTGTGGTGGCTTAATGGATACTAATATATGTTGAAAATAATATATTTGGCCTTATCTTGGCTGAACATGTCTAATAAGCCAAAATATTTCGTTTCTGCCTCATTAGTAATACAAAATATTCAAATCAGTGTGATGTCAAATCAGCGTCTGATCTGGTACCGCTTTGTGACAATCTAAACCTGTTTGACGCCAAAAACGGAAACAAATAAAAATAAGTTATTTTCTTTCTTTTTAATCTACAAGACGTAACCGTTAGGAGGCAAAGTGATATTTTCTATTAAGCCACTTTTCTTGAGATTTTAAAAAGATTTGAGGGGTGTGGAGTGGTCAGCGTGCGGCACCAGCGACCCGGGTTCAAGCCCGGCGGCTTCCTGAACAGGCAAGCTGGCTCCCAAACCCTCCAACGGGAAAGAGTTGGCGACGCCAAACCCTGGCAGTTGGTGCGTCGATAAGCCCCAAAAATTATTATTAAAAAGATTTGACGGTTCAAACTCGTCAATAAAGCAATACGTTATATGCATTTATGAACATCAGTACCAAAGCAATGTTAAGCACGTGGATTTTAAAAAATGTCCAAGTTAAGAAAATTTATCCGCGCAGAACGAGCTGTGGGGCTTGGGCATGACGTCACTTTCCTAAGATCGCCTCATAGCAAATAAACACTCGGGGAGGACAAGGCCGGTAGGGGTTGAAGTTTTGAAATTTTGATATACGAAAGGTAAGTTCTGGGCCAAACCAAATATCGATCCAGTGGTTTTTTACATAGTCGATCACATGGCTATCTCAGTTCAAATCCCATTATGAAGGTGCCATGTTCTTTTTCAAGGGAAAGAAGCACCTTGATGTAGGCACTTCCAGACTGTGGTGTTTTTAGGGGCCATCAATGTTGTAATAATATAGTTGGCCTTACTTGGGCTGAAAACGGCTTATAAGCCTGACATTTCGTTTTCCCTCTGTTAGCAGTAAAAAGTATCCAAATTAGAGTGAAGTTAAATTATCGTATGAGCTGGTAACGCTTTGTTAAATATTGGACCTGTTTTATTTGCACCAAAAATGAACACGGATGCAAATGAAGCAATTTTAGGTAAACAAAAGTCCAAAGTTTCACGGAAATGATGTTTTTCCAAAGTGGAAGTATGCTTTATTCAGGATGTAATTTTATTTTCCATTAAGAAGAAAAATAATATTGATTAATTTCTTTTATCTTTCTTGATGTAATAAATCCTATTTAGCATGTCAAACTAGTCAATAAAGCAAGCTTTATGCATTTCTAATCAACAGTGCTTAAATATTGTTTAACACGTGGTTTTTAAGGAGGTCCAAGCAAGAAAAAGTGTCCACCCAGCACGCGAAGCGGGACTCACAGATCCAGTGAGAGTGTTTTTACCACTCATAGATAAGCGGAGGGTTATCTACCCGGGAGAAACGGTTGAACCCCTGTCGCCGCATGCCGTCAGATTTTAGACGGATTAAAGTTAGCGTGTTTAGCCTCCGCCAAACCGGCCTGGGAAACTACATCCCTGCTCTTAGTATCAACACGTATGATTGACGGGTGCTATACAAGCATTTAGAAAAATGTCCATAGATACTCTGCGCTATGCAGCCGGGACCGAGAACGACCCGCTTTTCAGTCTTGCCATCGGAGACCTGAAGACATTTATATGACTTCTCTTGCTGACAGGCTGTCATCAGATGCCAAGTGAGCGCCATTACTGGTCGAATGATGGAGACATCGGCGTGGAAGGTGTTCGCAATTCAATGAGCAGAACGAGTTTCCTGAAGCTCAAAGCCTACATTCACTCTCAAGACAACGAGAAACACGCAGCAAACAAAACTGACCGCGGGTTCAAGGTGCGCCCGCTTATCAATATGCTGAATGAGAACTTCCAGAAGTTTGGAATGTGTGGTGAACAGCTAGCCGTGGACGAAATGATTGTGAAATATTTCGGCAAGAACCTTCTGAAGCTATTTACCAGGGGAAAACCAATCCGATCCGGCTACAAGATGTGGGCTTTGTGTGACGCGGAAGGATTCTGCTACAAGTTCCAGCTTTGCTGTGCGAAAGACCAGGAAAGGAGAGAGTTGCCATTGCGTAAGAGGGTAGTCCGGACATTTTGGAGGCAGTTGCTACTACTACGGATCACTGTGTCTATTTTGAAAGCCTTTTTTACTTCGAGATAACTACTCATCACGCTCTCCAGTAAAGGCTTTCGCGCAACAGGAACCGTGCGCAAAAACTGAGTCAAAGCATGCCTTCTGATCGAAACCAAAGTGCTCGCAAAGAAAGACGGGGGAAACTATGACCTTGCATTCGATGACAGCACAGGGATTACCATCGTAAAGCGGAATGACAATCGCTGCGTCAATATCATGTTGAGTTTTGAGGACGACCAGCCGACATCACGCGTCCGACGCTGGGACAGAAAGCAGCGCGCATATCACCAGGTGGAGCCGCCCAAGCTGACCACTATCTACAACACGTACATGGGAGGAGCAGACACGCATGATTGTCTGTGTGGAAAATATGCCACCAGTATTCGGGGTAAACAGAGGTATTGGGTCCTGTTCACCCGTTTTCTGGACATGGCCGTTGTGAATGCGTGGCTTTTGCACCGCCGTGTGGAGGGCGTGACCGCCATGCCTCTGCTCGAGTTCCGACAGTACGTAGCTGTGTACTACATGAAAATGAACACACATAAAGTGATCGTTCGGATATGTTCACGTGCACCAACACACATCAGATATGATGGTATGCATAATTATGTCATCAAGGGAAATACGCAGAGAAAGTGCCAAATGGGCGCGAGCTACCAAGGGCGCAGCCAAAGCTTTGGAATGAGGAGCACACCACTTTTGGGGGACACCCCGGGAGAAAAAGGGCACTTTTTAACGTAGCCTAAAAACCTTTACTATATCTTAGTTTATATCAACTTTTGGGTACCTTAAGTTCAAGAAAATGCACATCAAACATTATCGGAGAAGGAAAACTTGATTTAAACCGGAAAAAAATCACTAAAATCCAATGGAAGCAGCCAAAACATGACGGTTGTGGATATATTTAAGGACAAATCAGCCAACTCATCGAAGTACTTAACATAAGAGAAATCTGCGGAGCCTGTGATATTTGTCACCATGTGCAAGCTAAGACAAATTGGAGTCAAAATTCATTTGTTATGCCCACTGGTTTTGTCGTGACGAGTGAGCCCTGGTGAGCGCAAATTAAGTTCCTCGGCTCCAACAATGGCCATGGGAGGAAGAGTGGCATTGTGACATTTTTACACCGATGCTGTTTTACCGCTTTTCCGTGTTGTGAAATGTTTTAACTGTTCACTTGTTCAAGTCATGCCTGAATTGCTGAGCATGTAGATAACTTCACGCTTTTCTTACTTATGCCACCTTGAAAATACTTGAAGGTGAGGTCACTTGACCTGCACTGGTGACCTGACCTGAGATGACTCAACATTAAAATTTGGAAGGAAGTATTGGAATTAATCAAGTATAAGGTGTGCCAAATACGGCGGCCCGAAGCCCCGCCGTTTTTCGTGCCTCCAGAAAAATCCGAAGGGTGTGTTGAAACACCCCCCACCCCCACCGGGGCGAGGGTTACATCACTAACAAGGCGCTGAGCAAACTTTAACGTGTACAACAACTAGCAAACTTTCGAGGATAAAACTGCGCTGAAGCCTCTGAGCATTGTTCCGCAAGTTTTTGTGATGTAAAACAACAGCTTTTATGACAAGTTGTGGACAGCTTTTATGACAAGTTTTGGCTAATTCATAGTCCCATTGCCTTTTCAGTGAAACCAGTGAACATTTAGGGGTTACAAAAATGTTTTTTGTATAATGTCCCTTCAGATTGACGATAAATACACATCATTTCCCCAGAACTCTGAGAAGCGCCCACAGTAACTAGTAATCGATTCCTGGCAAGCCTCACAATCTGGTTTGTGTATTTGCGTCACAGTATACTGTGACGCGAATACACAAACCGGAGTTACCGACCCCTCCCCTCCCCCGAGTAATCCCGTGCTGCGGCTGCCAGAGGGAGGAGGGGAGGGGCACCGCTATATAATTCCGCCGGTATCTCTTCCAGTCTCACTGGAGGGCTGGCAGTTGCAGCTGACCAGTTTGGAGTTTTACATCTACGTCTGAAGCCGCGCAAGGCCAGTAAGTGCGCTGAGTGTCGGGTGTCAGAGATCACGTCAGCGGCATATACTACCGCCAGAATGCAACTGGGGATCTGTCTCTGCATTGTTGTCGGAGTTGTCTTCCCTGGCGTTAACGGCCTCACTTGTCCTCGATGGCTTTCTGGAAATTGTGAAAACGTCGTTGCCAGAGGTTGTCCCGAGCTGTCCTCTTGTCCAGAGGTAGACAGATTTGACGACAGGTGTTCCTGCTGTCCCGTGTGCAAGCAACAAAGAAGCCAAAGGTGCGGAGGGATTTATATGGGCTCCCCTGCCTGCGGTGCGGGGCTGCGCTGCCACAAGTTTGAGCTGAAGCCTTTCGAGTTGGAATACAACCAGGACGGCATTTGTGTGCGGGAGGGAGACGACCCCGCCCAGTTGTGGGATGAGATGCTGGAAAAGGAGAAAGAGGAGAGGAGACGCTTTGTGTAATCGCTGCAGAAATCAGAAGAGAACACCGACCAGTGAAGTCCTGCAATCACAACACAGTGAAAGAATTCAGGCCGAAGATCGAAGAGCTATATTCAAAGTAGCTCTGGAGGACGTTTCATTATGCGTAGTCGCTGAGTTAGTTAGTGATTTGTCCGTATAAATGCTGGTTGTTTACACTGGTGATGCTTTCCCGCTTTTCCGTTTTGTGAAATGTTTTAACTGCTCGTTTGTTCAAGTCATGCATGAGTTGCTGAACATATAGATAACTCCCTAGTTGTCAAAATAGCTTTGTCACGTGCTCGGATAGCCATTTAGATTTTGCAAATACATCTCTCGATTTGAATAGTATTCATTTTTCATTTTGTGTCATGACGCAAATGGCTCTAGTCAGTATTTTCGTCCCGAATTGGGTGTTCACTAAGAGTAAGCTTCTGACTAAGTCTGTGGAGTTATTTTTTTAGTGGTTTCTAAATGCATTATTACACAATAATCCTACTATTGACACGGACAAGAATATATGATTAATTATATGCTTTGGATGTATTGAGTCAGCACAACACCAGTGCTATCTATTTTTCCTTATTCGGCGGTGAATTTTTCCGTCACCGGCATGAAATGCCAGCCCGAGGGCCCAGGCCAACTTCAGCCAACTTCATACTTTTCCTGTCGATATCGGGCATATTTGCCATTCAGGGTGGGACCCTGGAGGTAGCTACCCCCTCCTTCTCCCGGCGTACTTGAAATGATGGCACCCCTGAGTCAAGCGCGTAAATGGAACCACGCTGTCTGCGGAAAAATGTGTGGTAAATTGGACAAATAGGGTTTCACTATCAGAAAAGAAGGAATATAGGAATACTGCTACCCCGGTAGTTCAGTTGGTAGAGCGTTGGGCTCCGGCTCACTGCTCAGAAACATGTAGCGGCAGTGCATGTCCAGGCTTAGGATCGGTTCCCCTGAGACGCTTCGGCGCTCCATATTTACCCAACGTAGGTCAGCTGGCAAGTGACTGTTGAGAGTGCGACCTGAGCTGGACGGCCACATCTTTGCTTTGTGGGGTGTTAAAATTTGGCTCGTAAATTTGCTCGTAATTACGAGTGTATCTCGTTCGGATGGTGGGGTTGGGGTCTCCATGACAAGTCCATTGATTACTTTAGTGAGCCTCCGACTCCGAAAACCGAGCTTGCAACAACTTGGGAAAATTTTATAATAATAAACAAATGCAATGCAAAACCTGGTATGTTTTTGCACGAAAACGCGTCCTGAACCACACGGAGTTTCAAAATAAAACTTGTTTCCCGTTTAAACTATAGCAGCCCTGTTTGTTTGACTTCAGAAACAAGGACTATTAATGGCAGCCGTCCCTCTCTGAGCAAAATATTAGCTTCGAATTTGTTGGCGCCTAAGACGGATGGGAACACATCTACATACCCGTAGAGGGTTGACTGCACCCCTCCCCTCCCCCCACTTCATAGATTCGCTCTTTTAACAATCTAACAATACTGCAGCTGGCAAGACAGTCCGTCCAGATCTTTAGGTTATTCCGACCAGAATTTCGCCAAGGAAGCAATTTGTATTGCATTTGCTTAGAGTTTGGCCCAAAACTACTTGATACATACATTTATGATATGAAAAAAATAATTCAACCAAACTCAAAGTCTGAATCTAACGGAGGACAGAACTTTGCAAAAGTTTGATTTCGGCGAAATAGTTATGAGATTTGGATCTGGTGATGAGGCTCAAACGATTTGCTATCTTAAAATTTGCTGGCGAAAAGCTAAAATTGTTGGCGAAAAGCTGGCAAAATTTGCCTCCCCCTCGACGGGGACTCAATCCACTCACCTATGTGATGACTCGAATTGACCCACCTCATAGAGAGCAAGCTGTTTTAGTATCGCCAGGGCAGCCTTTGCTCTCACTATAAATATTTGTTTGTCGTGTGGGCTCCTTGAAAAAGGAGGTCCCATTACAGTCACATAAGGTCACTGCAGTAGTTTGTGATAGTTTGGTTAATAACGTTGCATAAAATTGAGCTACGACTGCTATTTTGATGGAAATATGATCACTTTCTCATAACAAAGCGATCCATATGCATCACGATCATATTATGTCCACACGTGACCTTGACTTGACGACAAGTCATGTCATACTTACAACTGGACGTACCATGGTTATATCTTTTGTAGTTTGGCATTTCATGACGTGATATTTTTATTCTACCCTAATATGCCGCCTACCGGGTCAAACGTCTGGATGAGCGCATCGGAAAACATGCCCCAGTTTAGGCAGACCAAACACTTGTGCATTCAATAGGCCCAATCTTGTTTTTCGCCATTGTTCCTACCTGAATCTGGAGTCATTTGGCTGAAGCTATTTTCAGGATGTTTTACGGCCTTCATGAAATTTATAAATGAGCAGAAAAAATCACCCAGGGCCAAAATCACGAGATAACTACAAACGCTCTAAATATGCGCTGCACCATTGGTTAAATACGCTCTCAAAATTTCAACAAAATCAGGAAGGGTGAGAGCACCTCGTGTGCATTTTGACGTGGAATTACCGATATCCAGCCCATGGCACACACCGGATGACGACCCAACCCCAGGAGTTGGGGGCACATTCTCCCTGTTCACATTCGTGACCATTACCAAAACAACCGCAAGCCTTATCACATCGTAACCGGCAACTAGCGCCACCTACCGGTGACCTCGCCAAACGTCTCCTGCACGGGCTGGTTGCGTTTCAGTTTCTCAGCAACAGATGGCGGTATCATGGAGTGGAGCAGCTCGTCCGTCTTCTTCATTTCCTGCTGAAGCGCCGCTGCTGTGCCCGATAGCTCTGAGGTGGTCGCTTCCAGTTGTTTCCTGTGTGTTAAACACCGGGAAGGTTCGTGGTAGCCCTCTCTAAAGCAGAGTATTTTTCTCCTTTCTCCACTGGGAACCAAAGAAGGAAAACGGCAACCTTCAAGTCACAAACGGTTATGGTCTAACATTCGAAGAGGCTATTCGTTTCCTTTCTTAGGCAGTACTGTTTTCTTTTGGGCACAGTAAGCCTAGTTACAGGGCCACGGGTGCTTTCAGAAAGTGGCACGGTAACTCTTGCTCCACTGGTCTAAAGCTGTCTAGCCCTACAAGGGTATCCGGATCCTGAGGGCTAAAATCCGGAGGACTGGAAACCAACAGAAGGCCTGGGGACAAAACGTGATCTCCAGCATGGATCAGAGACGGATCTAGGGGGCCGAAGGGGGCACCCCCTCATCCCCCGTAAGACCCAATGACCGCCCCTGGCGCCGAAGGCGCCCAAACGCGGTAACACCTTGGGTAAGAACAGTGGATACAGGACCAAGCGCAAAGAAAAAGTCATTTGAAGCCTGCTTTTCCACTGAATAATAATTGTTGGGGTTTAACGACGCACCAAGTACTACTATTATATGGCGTCGCCAATTCCCACCCTATTGGGTGGGATTTGGGATCACATCAACTTATTCAGAATCTCTGCCGGGACTTGGACTCGGGACCGGTGGTTTAGTAGACAGACGCTCTATCCACTAAGCCACCCATCCCCCATTGCCTTTTCCACTGTGAGCCAATCATAATTTTGAATGAGCTTCCCCGGTACGTGGTGTGTACAAAGGGCCATTCCGGCTTATAATCGTACAAAACAAAATTTCTACGCCCGGCTAAAATCCAGGCAGTAAAGCCGAGAAAACTTCGAATTCTGCCAAAACAGGTACAATTTGTGCTTCCAGAAACATTAATAAAATACCTCCGTTGACAGAATACTGGAGAATCAGTTCATCGTAGCAAAACACCTCAAAGCAACACATGTCTTTCACAGGCAATGAAAATATACAAAAACCCTATTCCATATCAGCGTACGTGGTTGTGCCATAAAAAGTTGACTATCCATCAACTGACCGAAGTCAAAACTTAGCTTCAGATAATCTGAGCTGACCCTTATGTGATGACCTGAGCGCACCTCTGCGCTCAACCGCCACTGTATGGTCACGTGATAGCCCGGGGCAGCATGTCGCCGTGTATGCCAAAGCTTGGGGACAATACAGTCTTGACCGGAGCACGGACGTGTGATGTGCGCTCGTAATACCTTAGTCACAGCTCAGCAAATATCGTCGGAAATTGTTGTACTCTGCGACCTTAACCTTCGCCCGGGTGGGGTCCTTTAGACGCCCCCCCTCAGGTTTTCCGGAGTGACCAAAAACAGCGGAGCGCATCGCCGCCAAACTTATCTAGCTATACCTTCATAATTTTTACATCAATCCTGAAAATTTTAGCTCAAGGTCATATCAGGTCAGGTCACCAGGCCAGGTGAAGTGACCTCACCTAAAAAATGCTTAGGAGTGCATTACTAAAAGGAGGGGTAATCGATCAAGTTGAAACTTATATCACATATTGAGCCCACCAGAAGCTACAAAATATGTTCCGGGATTTTTTATATTGGTGGCCTAAGATCATGTGCAGAGCATGACCTCCCCATTGCAAATGAATGGTGAAAATCACAAAATGAGCTTTTCTCAATAAGTATGAATGAAAACAACTTAAAACATCAGTTGAAACTTGCTCTTAGCCCATTTATGAAGTTGATACCACAATTTATGACTTGTGACCTTTAAAAGGCCACTTTAGGTCAAACAATAATTTTTGGTGTTTTACTTCATACATTTTGATTAAACAAAGATATAACTTTCATTTTGTCACCGAAGTGTTTGTATGGTCACTGCAAGGGAAATGATATACATCATGACTATACCAGGTCATGTTGGGTCAGACCGTTGACCTGGGTCAGGTCAAATTCCAAGTTTAACCTCACATAGCAATATCATATATCATTCGATTTGTACTGACAAGAGGATTGCATTAGTGCATCAACTATGGCTGTATCTTGATTGGTTTGGAAGTTATTAGCGAAAAAGGAAACACCCTTATGCATGGGTGGCGATGGACATTCCCAGGAACACTCCCAATATTCACTGACCTGCAGCTCCCTAGGCTTTGACCTGACACAAAAATCATTGCCACTGTGATGTAAGAGCAACTCAAGAGCTTTCGAATGGCGTTAACAATGTTTCTAGCTATCATAGTTTCGGAGATATATGAGGTTTTCTTAGTACACCTCATTTTAGCAATTTTGACCTATTTTGACCTCTGGTGACCTTGATATTGACCTGACGAGAAAAATGACCGAAGTATTTTTAGATTCCACTTTTAAAGAGCTTTCTATTTCCGTTTTGCGCTTTTTTCTAACTCTTAGTATTTTAGATCGTGGGGGTCTTTTAGCCCCCCACCAGGGCGAAGGTGGCTCGTACCCAACACCGGGGCAAGGGTTAACCTTCACCGCCTGGGGGTTTGCTTGGACCACCTCAGTTTTTCAGAAATGATTCTGAGTTGATTTAAATGGAGGCACTTCACTCAGAACAGCTCCCGAATGATCAATTTGATAAGTTATGACCACAAATTGTCATCAGGTCAGGCTAGCTCAACAAGTTATTACGTTACTTCCAAACCCATGGTGGGCGATTATGCTCTTCTAAAATGAGCCTGAGAAAATGAGGGTATAAAACGGCTTCTAAAAGAGCTAGATCAAGTTTCTAAACTTTTCGAAGGCTCTTGAAATGAAATATCTGCACGCTGACATCCATTGTGTGATCACGTCAATAAAATAGTCCTTAGAGGTCACCAAAAGTTATAGTTTTCGACGTTTTTGTGTCTGTGTCTAAAAAAGATCCCAAATGGTTTTCAGGACGGCCGGAAAAAGGTGGTGCGCAGCGCCACCATTCCTAGCATAGCTGTTTAATGTTCTTTTTGCAGACTTTCTGGAAATTTTATGTGCAAGTCTCGTTAGGTCAGGTCACCAGCTAATGCCAAGTGACCACACCTTTAAAAATATCAAAGTGACACCAATGAGAGCAGGGGAAATGAGATAAGATGAGCCAGAGGGGCAAGCTAACTTCTCAAATCTCAAGCCCCTTATCTCAAAGTCTATGACGCCAGGCTACACGACCTAACACGTAACAATCGAAAAGATCATTTGCCAGCAGTCACAGTCACACAAACTAGTTCCGTGCAATACTCGTGACCCAGATCGAGATTGAAATTTTGTTCAAACGAGATTCATTCGGGGAGTTCTTTTACTATTCACGTCTATGGTGTAAAACAATACGAAAATGTATAAATATAAAATCACTCATTCATACTTTCCACCATACGTCGCACCACCATAAGCAGCTTGAACTATTCTGCTAGGAAGGGGCTAAGAAGGCATTTATTGAATCCCAGCCAGCTACGAGCATTTCTTAAATGCCTAATTGCATGATTAAATCATGAATTGTTACCTACAGTGCTAATAATTCTGTTATACTAATTGACCTAGTTCTTAAGGCTTTCGTAAAACCTCTGATCTCCAGGATTTGGTGGACCCTTGTTGATTGTTCAGCAATTTAATTCTACGATAGCGCAGTCGACGACCCGTCTTCGAGCGTATCGTAGGGCTAATGAAGATGGTATTACCACTCGAGCTGGCGTGATGTATCAATGATCTTCCTATTGATTGACATGCTAACCGACATGCCAACCGGAGTAGTATGATTTTCTAAGTCTGGCAGACTTAAACTAACATTTTAATTTCACTGGAGTCTCACGACACGACCTCCACATTTCTGCAAAGCGTCCGGAACTTTATTGAAAATAGCTCGAGGTTTTTTCGCTGTGCATTTCTCATAGCTCTTTTATTTCCTTTCCAATTGGTGACGCCCCGAGATAAGAACTTCGCCGGCCTAGAAACTACTCCCATGAAAATGACACTTAAACATATGTGACCGACACAGACCAATGCATACAATCTGAACACGAGACGTTCTCTGTTGGATTGCTGAATCCCATGCATACATCACTGACCCTGGGTGAATCTCATGAACACACCCCGTGGGACAAGGAAAGCCCACGTCTTGAACTGGAATTGTTCCGAATTCCAGAGGTTATTTTGATTACAGCACTCCTAGCTTGTACCATTACCGACAATTTCAATGCTTACTTCCTTTAAAGGTAAATAAATACGTTCTACCTTCAACACATTGTCATGTGGTTCTCCTGCGCTAAAACGGCGTTAGCCGAGGCCGCAGGCCGAGGTCGCTGGTGCTGTGCCGACTCAATACATCCAAATCATTTAATTAATCATATATTCTTGGCCGTGTCAATAGTAGGATTGTTATGTAATAATGCATTTAGAAACCACTCAGAATAAAAAAATCACTCCACGGACTTAGTCAGAAACATACTCCTAGTGAACACCCAATTCGTCAAGACCAGAGCCACTTGCGTCATGACACAAAATGAAAAATGAATCTATTCAAATCGAGAGATGTATTTGCAAACTCTAAATGGCTATCCGAGCGCGTGACAAAGTTATTTTCACAACTAGTGAGTTATCTACATGTTCAGCAATTCAAGCATGACTTGAACAAGCGAGCAGTTAAAACATTTCACAAAACGGAAAAGCGGCAAAACAGCACCGGTGTAAACAGCCAGCACTTATACGGAGAAATCCCTAACTAACTCAGCGACTACCCATAATGAAGTGTCCTCCAGGGCTACTTTGATTATGACTCCTAAATCTTCGGCCTGAATTCTTTCACCGTGTTATGATTGCAGGACTTCACTGGTCGGTGTTCTCTTCTGATTTCTGCAGCGATTACTCAAAAAAGCGTCTCCTCTCCTCTCTCTCCTCTTCCAGCATCTCATCCCACAACTGGGCGGGGTCGTCTCCCTCCCGCACACAAATGCCGTCCTGGTTGTATTCCAGCTCGGAAGGCTTCAGCTCAAACTTGTGGCAGCGCAGCCCCGCACCGCAGGCAGGGGAGCCCATATAAATCCCTCCGCACCTTTGTCTTCTTTGTTGCTTGCACACGGGACAGCAGGAACACCTGTTGTCAAATCTGTCTTCCTCCGGACAGTAGGACAGCTCGGGACAACCTCTGGCAACGATAACTTCACAATTTCCAGGAATCCATCGAGCACAAGAGAAGCCGTTAACACCAGGGAAGACAACTCCGACAACAATGCAGAGACAGATCCCCAGTTACATCCTGGCGGTAGTATATGCCGCTGACGTGACCTCTGACACCCGACACTCAGCGCACTTACTGGGCTTGCGCGGCTTCAGACGCAGATGTAAAACCCCAAACTGGTCAGCTGCAACTGCCAGCCCTCCCGTGAGACTGGATACCGGCGGGATTATATAGCGGTGCCCCTCCCCTCCTCCCTCTGGCAGCCGCAGCATGGGATTACTCGGGGAGGGGAGGAGTCGGTAGTGGGACTCGAATACACAAACCGGATTGTGAGGCTTGCCAGTAATCGGTTACTAGTTACTGTGGGAGCTTCTCAGAGTTCTGGGAGAATAATGTGTGTTTATTGTCAATCTGGAGCGACATTATACTATAAAACTTTTTTCAACCCCTAAATGTTCACTGGTTACACTGAAAACGCAACGGGATTATGAATTAGCCAAGACTTGCCATAAAAGCTGTCCACCTATGAATTCTTTAGATCACAGAAGCTTGCGAAACAATGCTTACAGGATTCAGCGCCGTTTTATCCTCGACCACGTTAAGTTTGCTCAGCGCCTTGCTAGTGGCTTAACCCTCGCCCCGGCGGGGGGTGTTGCAGCACCCCCTTCGGATTTTCCTGGAGGCATGAAAAAACGGAGAGGGCTTCACGCTGCCTTATTTGGCACACCTTATACTTGATTAATTCCGAAACTTTCCTCCAAATTTTAATGTTGGGTTATCTCAGTCCAGGTCACCAGTGCAGGTCAAGTAACCTCAACTACAAGTATTTTCAAGGTGGCATGAGCAAGAAAAGCGTGAAGCTATCCAACTGAAACTTATAGCACATAATGGGGAAACTCAGTACTGCAGCATATATTCTGGGATTTTTTCATATCGAGGGCCTAGATTACGGAGCAGACCTATCCTATGGAAATGCATGGGAAAACAGATTTTGGCCAAAAAAGTGATCTATTTCTGAAGGCACCAATTGAAATAACTTTGTATTATAAAATCATAGTATCCTTGGCCCCTTTACATGTTCATATTGCATATTTTGACCTGTGACCTCTGAGAGGTCATCTGGGGCTACTTAAGGAGGCTTTCAGACTTGGGTCAATAACTTGGCAGGAAATAACGATAAAAATTTTATTTTGATACCATGACGCTAGGATTTTTATGGCAAATCGTCTGATTTGCATATTGATTATGTTAGTTTAGACGGTGACCTTAAGGTCAAGTAACTTTTAGCTTTTGATCTAGTATAATCAGATTATGCATCATTAGATTTTCCGTGACGAGATGAAGCGAATGGTGCCTAAAGCTCTAACTCAACTCTATCAGACGCTAGAGCCTAAAAACGTTTCTGTGACATGCCACTTTCTTTGACCTGTCACGACCTCAATATTGACCTAAGGCAAAAAGTGGCCGATGTAGGTTATCATAAATTGTTTATGGGCTGTCCAGCAGGTTTGCGATTTTTTGCTACCCCGCATAGAAGCCGAGTTCGAGGGGGGTTGTTTAAAATCCCCTCACCAGGGTGAAGGGGTCTCGGAGGCCCACCGGGGTGTTTGTTAATAATAACTATAACGGTTTTCCCCGTTATTATAGCACTGCTCAATAAGATTCAAACAGCAAATTCCCACTATTGGAGGCCATTCAGCTATGGCAGCGAAGTGACCATCTGTGTTTTAAGAGGCGCATTGTGTACGCTAGAAAAATTATTATCGCATTAAACAATCACTGTCATTTTCACAGTCCCATGTCATACCTAACAACGTAGCCGTAGTTTTACGATGAGCGGAGCGAGTTTAGAGTTTGTCCTACAAGCGTCATGCTAGGCTGCATCGAGGAAAATATGGCAATTTTCTGTGGTTTTATCGGGAGGGGCGGGGAAAAATACGTGTGGCATCCATTTGGCTACCCTTCACTGAATCCTGGCAGGGGTTGATCTCCACTCGAGAGAGCCTAGCTAAAATATGCCTTTTTCAACCTGCTATAAGATGCATCTTGACAAGAAAATCGGTTCCCGATCACGCTATTTATTTTGGCGGATAAGCAAAACAAATATTTACTGCACCAAAGAACGTTGAATTAATCAGGTAATAAATATATATTCATTTGTGTGCTGCGTTTAAAAGTAGCCACGAAAGTCTTCGACGTAGAAAAAACATCCAGCTGTGACAATGTTTCAGGAACCATCTATCAAGCACCAAAGCCATGCAAAGGAGACGACATTAGGTTAGACTTAGATGGTGACCCAGAGTTGAAGTTGGCCTGAAGGGCTGGTATGAAGTTGGCTGAAGTTGGTCTGGGCCCTGGGGCTGCCATTTCATGCCGGTGACGGACCATTTGAGCACAGACTGAGGAAAATAAAGTGATATCGTTGGTGCTGCAAGTAAATCCAAAACTATAATGTAGCGTTACATTCTTGGTGGTGTCAATAGTAGGATTATTATGTAATAATGCATTTAGAAACCACTCATAATAAAAAAATCACTCCACAGAGTTAGTCAGAAACTTACTCCTAGTGAAAAATAATTCGTAAAGAAAATACCAGCCACAGTCCTTTGCCTCAGGATACAAAATTCAAATTGAATACTCATGAAATCGAGAGATGGAATTGAAAAATCTGAATGGCTAACACCACTGCACTGTTGCCTCTGGCCTAGTCCTGAGACAAGGTCAGAGGTACTAACCAGGCCATTTTTTAACATGTTAACTGGGGGCCTTTTCCCCCCAGTCGGCCGAAATGCCCCTCCCTAGTGCCCGGAAATTGGCCCCCTAGTGAAATAGACAGATGACTTAAAATTGACCAAATGCAGACTCACCAAATGCAGACGAAAATAAGACAGAACACTACACGATAACTATAACTTTGTTCTATTTCTGGTCCCAAATTGGCAATCCACAAAAATTGTGTTATAAAATTTCCACCAGTAGCTGTCTACTCCATCGTGCGAAGACGAAACAAAGCGCTTAGTTTCGGGAAACCCCGGCAAAGCAGCCTCAGCACATCAACTAATCACAACGCTGGAGAAGAACGCTGGCCTACAACCAATTAAACATTCTGTTCTATCGACCGGAAAAAATTATTTTGATGTTTTAAATTTTCGGCTTAAACTTAAAACGATTTTATTTTTATTCAATACGGCTTAAATTAAAACGTTTTAAATTTAAATTTTGGGCTTTCAGTCGTTGTAACGACCGGAAGCCCACATCCCAGCCAGTACCGTGACATTGCGTGATGCTCTCACAGGGGCGCAGCCAGAGCTTTGGTATGGAGGGCACACCAACTTTGAGGGGCACCTCGGGGAAAAAAGGGCACTTTTTAACGTAACCTAAAAAAACTTACTATATCTTTGTTTATATCATTTTTTGGGCATCTTTGGTTCAATAACAATGATATAAATCATTGACGGAAAAGGAAAACTCGATTAAAGCCGAAAAAGGAAACAAATATCACCAAAGTGTCATGGAAGTAGCCAAAACACGATTTTTGGATAGATTTAAGGACAAATCAGCCAACTATGCAAGTACTTAACATCAGAGAAATCAGCGGAGCATGTGATATCTGTTACAATGTGCAGGTTAAGGCACATTGGAGTCGAAAATTCATTTGTTATGCCCACTGGTTTTTTCGTGACGAGTGAGCCCTGGCTGAACGCGGACTAAGTTCCTTGCCTCCCACAATCGCCGTGGGACGAGCAGTAGCATAGTGTCTTTGGAAGAACACATTTTTGCTGCCGGAAAAAATTTGGGAGATACATTTTGAACGCGTTTATTAAGTTCCATATTCTCAAAGATCGGTCCCAGTTAAGAGTAAGTAAAAGGTGAACAGGCTGGTGGTTTGGATGGGAATGGTGTGACAGGGCTGAAAATTATGAAAACTAGTTCTTCATTTGAATTAATTAGTAGAAATCCTGGTTTAGGGGACTGTGCTCTGAGCTCAGGGGCAAATGCCTTTTATAATCCCTTCCCAGAATCCACCAGTATAATAAGCAATTTATATAACCAGGGGTGCCTAGGTATCACAAGCCGTTTTAGAGATTCCTCATTCCTCGTTAGCTCCGTTTTACAAGGGGAGTTTCCATTGTGTTCTTATTCCCCATCTATTCAAGACCAGCTCTGGGGCCTCCAAGTGTGGATCAGAGGCCTCCAGAGCAGCTTCCCCATCCCCCCCAGTTGTGCCTCCAGGGACTAGACTAGCTCAGTGACCCCGCCCCGAGATGATGGGATTTGGCCTTGTGTTCTTATTATCTGTCTATTCAAGACCACCTCAGGGGCCCCTGATGTAGATCAGGGCCACAGAGCAGCTCATGCTTCACCCAGGGACTAGACTAGCTCATTAGTCCCAGAGATGAGGCCATCAGACTAGCTCAATGGGCCACAGATAGGCTCATAGGGCCTTAAACCAGTTCACGAAGCCCCAAAACAGTTTAAGGCGCCAGATCACCTCAGGGGGCTTCAAGCCAACTTAAGGGGCTCTCACAAGCTCAGCGGCCGGACCAGCTCAGGGTACCCTCAGAACTTAGATCCGCTCTTGGGCCCCAGATCAGCTCTTGGGGCCCCAGATCAGTTCAGGGGCCTCAAGTCATGTCAGGGGCAAGATCAAGTCAGGGGCACTAGTTCAGCTTAGGAATCCCTCACCAGCTCGGGGCCCAATCAGTTCATAAGCCCCAGAGCTGATCAGGGGACACCAGATGCCCATAGGGCACCATATCAGCTTCGGGGACAAACAATCAGATCAGTGGTCCCCGACCAGCTCGGGAATACCAGATCAAGTCAGGAGGCACTTAATCAGCTCAGGAGCCCATACTATCTCAGGAGCCCTCATCAGCCTCTGTGGGCCCAGCTCAGCTCAGGGCTTTAGAGCTGCTCATGAAATCACGTAAGGAGATCCAGATCAGCTTAAAGCGCACCAGATTAGCTCAGGGGGCACCAGACTAGCTCAGAGGGCATCAGATGGGCTCAGGAGGCACCAGATCGACTCAGGGGCATTAGTGCAGCTCAGGTGGCACCAGATAGATCCGCTCGGGGGCCCACATCAGCTCCCAGCCCCCCCTCCCCCAGACTATGGCAGGAGCCTAAATCAGCTCAGGGAGCAACATAACAGCTCAGGGGACACAAGGTGGGCTTAGGGCCCACCAAACCAGCTCAGGGGGGCACCAGGCCATCCAAGGAGACATCAATAATCAGCTGAGGGGCACCTAATCAGCTGAAGAGGCAACATATTCACTTAGGAGACAGAATCAACTTGAGGAGGCATGAGATCAGCTCGGGGGCCTGAATCAGCTCAAGGGGCACTAAATCAGCTATTAGGGCACGAAGCAAGCTCGGAGGGATTAGACGAACTCAGAGGGCATTATATAGGTTCAGGAGGCACAATTATTTGCTCAATGGGGCACTCGATTGACTCAGGGGCACCAGATCAGCTTAGAGGGCAAGTAATCAGCTCAAGGGGCCAAGACCAGCTGAGAGGCCACGAGATGAGCTGAAGGAGCACCAGATTAGCTTCACCCGTACGATTATTGGCAACGATGAGGCATTAGGTGGACACATACTAGGTCCCCATACTCTTCCCGGGTGCTTGGAAAGGCAACAGAATGCCCTAGCTGACCGGAAAAGGTATTAAGTCGTCCAACAATAGTTTCAATCGCTACATGAGGTCCAGTTACATCTAGGTTCAACGGCGTAGGGCACTAAATTTCGAGCGACACGGCCCAAATTGGGTACGCCACCTGGCAATCAAAAAGCACCCCAGCAGTGATGGGGGTACGTGCCCCCCTGTGCCCCCTGGTTGCACCCCTGTACAGTAGATCAACTCCGGGAGGCATTAAATAAGCTCAGGGGGCCCGGATCAGCTCAAGGGGTACTAAAACAGCTAATAGGGCACCCGGCAAGCTCGGAGGCATCAGAATAACTCAGACAGCATTATATAGGCTCAGAAGGCACACGTGTTTTCTCAGGGGGCACCAGATTGACTATGAGGGCACCAGATCAGCTCAGAGGGCACATGATCAGCTCCAGGGGGCACCAGATGAGCTCCGCCCGTACGATTATTGACGACGATGAGGCATTATCTGGAAACGGATTGCGTGCCTGTACTCTTCCCGGGTGCTTGGAAAGGCGACAGAATGCCCTAGCTGACCAAAAAGGCACTTAATTGTCAAACAATAGTTTAAATCGCTAAATGCAGTCTAGTTCCATCTAGGCTCAACGGCATAGGGCACTAAATTTCGAGCGTCACGGCCCAAAGAGGGTACACCACCTGGCAATCAAAAGGGCACCCCGGCACCGATGGGGGGCACGTGCCCCCTGTGCCCCCCCGGCTGCGCCCCTGTGCTCTCATTTCACACGCAGTAAGTCATCAGCGATAAGAGCTTGTTCGTGGATTAGACAGGACACGGTGTAGTCAAGGTGAGTAAGACTGGTTGCTGGTGTGGTGGTATGAAGTGCTTACCCTTTGTATTTATTATTGTGGTGGTAGCATACATAAGCGTTGCCACCGGCAAAAAAGTGAGGGGGCCAGCCAAACTTCAACCTGATGCTGACAGCAAGCTTTCCACGTTAGTACCAAAAACTTTTCGAATTTGGGCTCCTCGTTGCCTTCTGCAGCGGCTGGTTATACAAATTTCCGGTTTGCTCCCATTTTGACTAAAATCAGGAAATTGTTGGTCAAAAAGTGGGAGGGAGGGTGATAAATGATCCCAAAAAATGTGCTGGTTATGTGGATAAAATCATTCGATGCCCATGCGGGGCTGGAAGGGCACTCCTGGCTTCCTATTAGATGAGTAGTGTGCTAAAAATATTGCGTCAAGTCAATATCAAACTGTCAATAATTAGTTTTAAACAGTGATACAAGTCGCTTTTTCTGTTGTTTGATGACTACCGCTAGGGGTCGTTTTAGCCTCAAATCTGGCTTTTGTGGAATGATTTATTTTTCGGCCATTTCAGTTAAAATAAAATTTGACCCCTTTTTGGCGCTTTCTCTAACTCGGGTTTGACATTTTGCCACCGAAAAAAATATGGCAGCCCTGAGCAGAATCTATAATTTATGGAATATGGAATTAAACAAAAATTGGGAACACAATTTTTCATTAGTAAGGCGTCTAAGTCTTATTAGCCCCCCTGCCCCTTCAAATGAGGTCTTGATTTCCCTGAAAGGACTATCATGACCGGCACAAGAAATGCCCCCCGCCTGATATTTCCTTGAAAGATGTCCTGGCCTGATTCGACCTCCCTCTGCTCAGAGACGGATTCAAGGGGGCGAAGGGGTGGTTGAACCCTTAGGACCCAGAGGCTGCTCCTGCAAAAATTGGCTACAGAACGAGTTGGGGGGAAAACAAGCCAGGCCCGGAACCCCGACAGATCGTGTCCCAGGAGGGCCCCCCGGGGGGCGCCCCCCACCACCCCCCCCCCCGCCCCTTACGTATGAGCAGTAGACAAGCATGAACAGGCCCTAGCAGACCGCACTTCCGCAAGCCAACGCTACCAAACAAGACACAAACGGACATGACGCCACCTATCTCCACCCGTAAACTAACGCCAACTAGCGCGTTACATGTCTGTTTATCTGAGCTTCTGAGTCGTCCATCTCCTAGTTGTCGCAGTGTTCAACGACCAATGTGACAGAAGGCTTAGAATCGAATGCATTTTGGGAAACAAGATGAATATAGTTTAAAAGTGCAGTGGAGATACTGAGGATGAAGATGTCAGTCAGCATCCAACGCGGGTTGTATGGACACACAAATACCAACGCACTTTTCCAGGCAGCATGAAGAGTTGCAAACCCTTTTGTTTTATAGCATAAGATGCAAGTAGTCTTAAGAAGTGCCGGGCGAGCACTAAAACCTTCTTTATGTACACATTCTGATAGGTTTGTGTAATTTTCAGCCGAGAGAAGAAAGTTTAACACGTAAAGGCAGCCCCCGAAGAAACACCTTTGCGTAAGAATAAGATATGTCCGGTTGGCTAACTCCCATCTTGTCTGGCATTTGCAAACCCCTGAGACTGAGGCACTCCTGGTTTCCAACACCCCAGAGGAACTCTTAAATGTCCAGGCTAGCAAGGGGGAAGGCCAAAGTAAATGAAGTAAGTACACTGGCTGCAACCGTGCGATTTGGTTTCCTTGTACTTTTCACAGCATGCACATAACTCAAATTCCCAAGAAAAGTTAAGTGCAGAGCATGGATGATGACCAGAATCGAGAATGCTAAAGCTCAACGAGGCAGGGGTTTCAACCTCAGCATTTAGTGCCTTTGTTCAACGTCAGCAATAGTTATGCCTTTGAATCACACTGAAAATTAGAAAACAGGAAGGCATAGAGTAAATGTAACGCCAGAAAAATACAGAAACACACCAGGGTCCCATATTCTGGACCGTTTATGCAAACGAAAAGAACGCGAAACTGAGTATGACCGATTTCACCTTTATCTCCCTCAGTTTGTCCTGTATTTTTAGTTAAAAGGAGATACGCGAAACAAATTTTAGTGGCTAGATCAAAAGGTCATTAAAAGTTGTTTCAGAAGTCCTATTCTCATTTTTGCGAATTCGGCCTGCAAATGCCTTAAAATCACTTCCGAAGTCAACATTTCTAGACGACTTTACCGGTACACCTCTTATCGATGTAAATGACGTACCCCGGCTTAGGCTATCAATTTCTCTAAGAAACCGGTCCTATCTTTCCTAAGCAGTGACTTGAAAGGTTTTGAACTATTAAAGAAAAAATTACTTTAAAAAAATCTACAGCCAAA
This sequence comes from Lepas anatifera, assembly GCA_034440635.1. NCBI lineage: Eukaryota > Metazoa > Arthropoda > Thecostraca > Lepadidae > Lepas > Lepas anatifera. The sequence continues at coordinate 36,733 of JAOTON010001547.1, read as the reverse complement.
AATAATATTAAAACAGAAATATAAGACTTTTAAGAAATCACAATTGACCAATCAGAAGGTACAGCCGCTTCAAAGGGGGTCACGTGACCTTTCTAACGCAAACGTTTCGTCATCCTGGGGCTGAAGCAGAAAACGATTCAAGACCCGAGGTACGAAACGGCTGAAGACTTGAGTAATTACGTTTTTTCCGTTTCTAGGGCAAACTAATTCATTTTGTAGTTTTTAAAGGCTTTGTAAAATTAATTCAAATACAAATACAGGAGAACAGACATTTTGATTACAAAAAAACATTACTTTTAAACTTTAAAAAGTTTTCGAAAAGTAAGTGATGGGTGAAGTTTTCAGCATTTTATCTGAACTGTTAACCTATTTTGATAATAAGTGAGTGGCCTCCCAAAATTTTGCCGAAGATAGAAAAATGATTGACAGTTTTGTAACCAGGATTTTTCAAATAGCAAGAAACCACAATAATAATTTGTTCGCGTATCTCCCTTTAATGTCTGCGTGTGTCACTGTGTGTGTCTGTGTGTGCAAATAAAAGCCGGAATAATTATCCTTTTTTCCTCATCATCTTTAAGCTACCTGGAGGCCGCGGGCACATGCACTTTGGGCAGCAGCGACCCCTCCAGGTTGTATTACAGCTTCCATTACCCTCATCTATCCTTATCCTTGCCGTCTCCTTCTACAGTTGTCATTGGGTTCAGTTTCCCTGGAGCAAAACCACCTGTCGTCTCCCGTCTGGTGGGTCCGCCGGGTCTGTGTTGGTGTGTGTGTGTGTGTGTGTGTGGGGGGGGCGGGGGCGGGGCGGGGGAATGTTTGTGGCGCCGTCTTTCTCCACTTAGTGCAGTGATGCAAGACTGTTTTCACAATGATTGCCGCAACAGCTGCAAGGGCTCACAAGGAGGTTTGGATCATACCTGAGCCAAGCCAATCACAGCGGGAGCTGCAGCTCCTGATCGATCGGACATCGACTGCGTATGATAATGACTGATCGATATATATATATATATATATATATATATATATATATATATATATATATATATATATATATTACATGTTTTGTTGAAGACCAAGGAATATTTAGTGTTGATTAGCTTTTTCGTTTCTCGCTCCAATTCTCTCCATGTTTTTCGCTGTTCTTGAGTTACTTTAAATATTTGTTTAGCAAAGGTATCCATTTAATGCATTTTTACGTTTCGGTGTACACTCACCATCTTCAGAAATTACACAAAGTACAATATTTCACACACACACACAGAATACACATAACATAATGACACTTTTTATTTCGAGTTGAGAAGGTTAGGTTTAAAAATTCTTCTTCTTTGAATTTTTAAACCTAACCTTCCCAACTCGAATCAAAAAGTGTCATTATGTTATATGTATTCTGTGTGTGTAAAATATTTTACTTTGTGTAATTTTCTGAAGATGGTGAGTGTACACCGAAACGTAAAAATGCATTAAATGGATACCTTTGCTAACGAAATATTTAAACTAACTCAAGAACAGCGAAAAACATGGAGAGAATTGGAGCGAGAAACGAAAAAGCTCATCAACACTAAATATTCATTGGTCTTCAACAAAACATGTAAAAATGAAAATATTCTGCCAAAATATTCCACGATATATATATATCATGCTGCTTTACGCTGTTCATCATGCATGGTTTCATATCCAAGGCTGGAAGAAAGAGCATGAAACTCTAAAAAGAAATGGAAAGAAAATTATGCTCATTTGTGTAGGATTTTACTTTTCTCGACGTCCGCTGAAACACGCCAAACCTGCATCAATAATAAATGCACATTGTTGTTCACAACCAGAGCATCTCACTGGCACAGCGCAACCGGACGGAGCATTGTTGGCTTGAAACTCGCCAAACCTCCCGGGAAATACAAAAGCACAACAAAAATGCCCAATAAACTAGCTCTGATAGCACAAAATCACAGCTAATGTAGCAATGCTCATTTTTGGAGCACCTTCTCAGGGTCCATTGGCAAGGTCTTTGATGACATCACCCCTGATAGGCACTGCATCACAAACGACATCTCTTCTTACAGGGCAATATCTCCCAACTCCGCGGTTTCCCCACTGCCTTCTCCATGAACTTCTGGCTCTTCGTCGGGAGAAAATTCCTCTTCCAGTCCACTCGCTTCAGCTTCTTCTTCCTCTTCACTTCCAATCAGCTCTTCCGATGGATTCTTCTCTTCTTCATGCGTTGCTTTATCCTCCTCGGAAAGATCTTTCACACAAACGCCATCCTGGTTGTACTCAAGCTCACCGGCTCTCAAAGCAGGTTTGTGGCATTTCAGGCCCTGTCCACAGACGGGAGACCCCTCATAGATTCCCCCGCACTGCTGTCCCTCCTGACGGGCACACACGGGACAGCAGGAGCAGTAATCATTGATCCTGTCTACCTCTGGGCAGTCTTCCAGGCCGTCGCATGGGTACTCTTCAGCTAAGGACTCGCACAGGCCTGGCTCCCATTTCGGACAGCTGAGGCAAGTTATTCCTGGAAGAATCACGGCCACAAGTATACTGATGCAAACTACTGACTGCATGGTGACTGTAACCTGCACTTTCTTGAGCAGCTTCTGCCTCACTGGCGTCTTCTTATCCGTTCTGATGGTGATGATGCTCGCTGCCGAGATCTGCGTAGCTGTTACCAAGGACACAATTTGGGTGTGCGGGCGGTGTCGAGGTCTCACCGACGCTGTCAGCTCCCGCGTGCGGCTGCGCGGGGATGAGGGCCTGCTATATAGCCAGCATGACAGGCAGGCAGCCCCCTCCCACAGCCTGCGGCGGCCGCCGTACCTGTGACGTCCGGAGGTGGCCACATGGCGGCACCCGAACCAGCAGGGGCGCGCCCAGGCACGGAATAAAGGGTGCCAAAGCTGAGATATTGCATTATTTTCACATCACGAGTACAGTTATAATAAGCCGACTCAAGCAGCCATCGCGACAACAACAATAAAAGAAACGTTCTTAATAAAGATAAGTCTTTTAAGCACAAAGCACGCAGGCAGCCGAGTCATATTTTATACAGATGTGTGCATACATTTCATACATTGAAATGATAGCCTTGGGTTTATTTGAGCGAAACATTGCCAAAAGCTGAGTTTACGTAGATAAGGGACTTACTATTTCTATGGTATATTCGTTCCGTTGCCGTTTGCGGTGGAAGAGCCTAGACCGGTTAGGGACGGAGGAAGAGGAAAAATCCGACCCTGTGATTGCCATCAAAGCGACAATGCATGATGGTATAAGGGTACTCCGGTAGGATGCATGAAACGATAGGATATGACCATTGAAACGGGTGTGGATTATGCATATATATATATATATATATATATATATATATATATATATATATATATATATATATATATATATATATATATATATATATATATATAACATATATATTCTCTACCTATATATATTACCTTCTCTAGTTCGGGAACTCTCAATGGCTAACAAAAATCCAGTCTCTGGCTATTAAACGTCCTTTCTTCTCACAATTTTTCACTTACACTAGCTATTACAGACCACGCTGTTTAACTCTAAGACAGAAACGATAGACTCTTCCATTCATTTTCATCCTCCATGTCATATGATTGTTTTTGTACACAAAGCTTTACAATTCCAATCCATTTTTTCTTTAAAGCAGCATTTCTATTACACGAACCATTAATTTTTTCTCTCGCTTAACTGAACCGTTAGCCCAATAAACAATTATCAATCACAAGAGGCGGACGAGGATAAACCATGAAAAAGTTTCAACACCATCATCTAAGCATCACACCGACCGCCCATAATTAGCACCTGGCGCCGCCCTTGCGCCGTAATTGTTACGCTGGCATCCGGATGATGTATCCGCACGCTATTATTTGGTTGGATGATCTCCAAAGCCCCTGGCTAAAACCGCGCTCCATTAATGACCGCTCCGAACGAAGCCTGCCATCTGCCAACGACCTCGTACAAAGGCACGGACGGTGGGCGAAATTGCCCAGTCGACCTATCGATGGTGATTCAACACTGACAGTGATGCGGTGGGGACAATAGATTAATCTTTTAGCGGAGGCCGAGGAAGGGTGAGCTCGTTGAGCTGACAACAAGCCTTAAAGGGAATGTGACATTTTGGTTGAATCCCAAAATTTAGTGTAATTAGGGGCATGTTTGGCAAAAAATCATGGAAATGTCCATTATTTTTCTGAAAAAATTCCGATAAACCCAATACTTTAAGATCTAAAATGTTCCTCTATGGTAAGAAATAAACCTCTGTCTGTGCATGATAAATCCCGGGCCAGTATCGGGGAAGGACAGACTTCTGTTCGTGAACGACCAATGAAGTTTAGTGCTCTTCTGCACAATACACAGAGTTTGCGAAATAAGATGGACAGATGCGTGCTGTTGCGGAAGAGTTCCAGTCTTACGACGTAATCGCTTTCACGGAAACATGGCTGGACGACGGTGTCGGAGACGCTGAGTTCGGTGCCACCCTGCCGGACCACACCTGGTTTCGGCGTGACAGAGGAAGTGTTGGAGGAGGTATCGCTTGCGCTGTCCACTCATCCCTGCTTCCTACAAAACGAGACCATCCAGATTTGAATACCGAGACTCTGATTATACAGCTCGCAAAGCCCAACATGATCATTGTCGTGTGCTACCGACCACCCAGTGACGATGAGTCACTGGAACGGATTGGTCAGTGTCTCGCAGCGCTACCAGAAGCGAGACCACTTCGGTTATGGGCGATTTTAATTTGCCTGAACTACAGTGGCTTCCTGGTGAAGACGAAAACTCCCAACCAATGCTAGTGAGAAATTCTGGCCGAGCCATCCGTTTCATTGAGACTTGTGAAGTGATTGGCCTAACACAGCTGGTAACGACGCCAACCAGGGGCCCGAACATTCTAGACTTAGTGCTAACGAGACACATCTGTGAGGCGTCAGCACGGCCGCGACCGAGCAGTATCACTTCAGACCACGATGAAGTAGTGGTATCTTTCGCTGCAAGATCCTCACCTCCAGTTCGTGTAACCCGCTCCGTCGCCCTGAACTACCGTCGCGCCGATTTCGATGGACTTCGTCGCACTCTTCAGGCTACTCCATGGAATCTGCTGGATAACTTAGAAACTGATGAGGCTGTATCGATGTTTTACACTCTTGTAGACGCAGCGATACGAGATCACGTCCCCACAGTTGTGCCCAAAAAGCGTTTTCCACCATGGTTTACTGCAGAGGTTAGACGCGCCCTTAAGTTAAAGCAGGCAGCTTTTGAGCGCATGAAACGTCAGCCTGAAGATGAGCGAGTTAAGTTGGAATTCGTGCGAAATCGTGCCCTGTTCAAACGTGTATCTGGTAGGAGTTACTCTGAGTACCTGCAGGGCATCATGGGTGATTTTGTCTCGAATCCGAAACGATTTTGGTCTTTTCTTAAGTGTTTTAAGCAGGTGAAGGGGATTTCGGTGTTAGAGGAAAACGGTACACAGATATCCGACGACGTTGGTAGAGCAAATTTGCTGAATCGAACATTTGCAAATAAATTTTCCTCCCCAAACGTTACTCATTTTCCAAACCTACCTTTCTCGACCGATGAAACATTATCGGACTTCCACGTGACAGAGGAAGCTGTGTGCCGTTTACTCAAAGATCTGGTAGTGAGTAAAGCTTGGGCCCAGACGGCCTAAGCGCTCGCATTCTCAGGGAGTGCGCGGTGGAATTGGCCGTTCCTCTGTGCAAGGTTTTCCGCTTATCACTGGCTAATGGTATATTTCCAGAACAGTGGGCAGAGGCAAATATTGTCCCCATTTACAAAAAAGGCTCTAGAAAAATCCAGAAAACTATCGTTCGGTTTCATTGTTGCCTCTGTGTGCAAAAGTGTTTGAGAAAATTGTCAGCGATCAGATTTTTCAACACGTCAGACCTCTCCTTTCGGAAACTCAACACGGGTTTATACAGCATAGATCTTGCGCTTCAAATCTGGCATCTTTCCTTGCACATGGATGGGCGGCTATTCAACATAAATCTCAGCTCGATGTGGTATACACAGATTTTTCCAGTGCCTTCCAAAGCGTAAATCATCGCCTACTGCTCTATAAACTTCGATGTATGTATGGCCTGGATGGACACGCTCTGAAATGGCCACATCATACCTCGGGAGGCGGAAGCAAAGAGTAGTGTTAAATGGCAAGATGTCCCAGTGGACTCCGGCTGTCTCGGGGACGCCGGAAGGCGGGCATATCTCACCTTTGCTGTTCCTTCTCTACGTGAATGATTTGCCATCTGTAATCTCTACAAACTGTTTGATGTTTGCCGATGACGTGAAAATTTTCGTTCAAATTGACACCCAAAATGACGTCATCAGGCTTCAAAATGACTTGGATGCAGTTTCGCGCTGGGCAGCGGACTGGAAGCTGAAGCTAAACGCATCGAAATGTAAAGCATTCAAAATCACTCTAAACCGCAATTTCATCCCTTCGTCTTACAAAATCAACGGTGAAATTCTAGAAAATGTTGACAACATCCGAGATCTAGGCGTTATTCTGGACCAAAAACTCACTTTTCAGGCGCAAATAAATTCCATAGTACTAAAAGCCAATAGGGCATTAGGCCTTCTCATTCGAACCTTCCAGTCAGCTTCCCCCAGATACAAACTGGACAAGCGTGCGACCGTGTCCGTATTCAACGCAAATGTTCGATCAATTCTTGAATACTGCTCCGTCATTTGGGGCGGAGCAGCAAAATGTCATCTCATTCGCGTGGAGAGGGTTCAGCATAAATTCCTCATGTGGCTAGCCAACCATACTGAGCCTGCCAGTGCTGTCCTGGACTACAAGTCCCTCCTTAGTTTGTACGATGTGCAATCCCTTCCAGGCTAGGCGCCACCAAAGTGATATCTTGTTTTTATGTAAAGTTTTTAGAGGCCTCATCTCATCATCACATATTTTACAAGGTTTTACGGTACATGTGCCGGTCAGAACCACTAGGATTTCACGTTCTATTTTGTTTAGTGTACCGCCGGCTAGAGTGAACACTGTTGCTTCCGGAGCTTTTAATCGCTTACCTCGTCTGGTGAACAGCTTTTAAACGTGTCAACCCTCAGTGATATCTTCTGTGATCCGCTCGGGGTACTGAAGAAAAATATAGCTGTGTTTGCGGCAGCCGAGCCAGTACTGGTGTGATGTGAGTATTTATGTTGTAGTTAGGCCTCCATGTGTTTTTAGTTCTTCTGACTTCACCTGTTATTGGGTTTTTAAAGACCTGTTGGTGATTTAATACAGATACAACAGATACAACAGATGACGTCTGGTAGCACTACTACCATGTTCAACAGGCTTCAATACCCTGACTGCTCACTGCAATGTCAGCATGACGTCACGCTCATAGCTGACAACTGTGGCTGGCTGCTTGGGTACATTTTGCACACATTTCAGGGAGGTTTTAGCCAGGGGCGTAGCCAAGGGGGCCGGCCGGGACAGCCGCCCTCCCTGAAGGCCCGAAGGGCCCCCTGAGGACAAGAGCTGCGCGAAGCGCGGCTCGCCCGCACTGTGCTCTGTGGCCAAATTTGACATTTTACACCAGACAGGGCCCTCTTAAGCGCTCTATTCTGTAACAAGCAGAGCCCTTTTTACCCATCAGGGCCCTTTTGGCGTTGTCGTAGGGGCCCTTTTCGGGGCGCCGCCCCTCCCTGAGCGAAATCCTGGCTACGCCGCTGGTTTTAGCTTTTCTCTTCTGAAATTTTGAGTTCCAAGACAAATTATATGTACAGTGCCGGTTTCCAGGCACGCATTACAACTTGGCCATCTCAGTTATCACGTTATAAAGGTGTTAATATTTTTTTCAAAATCACGTTATAAAGATGTCACATTCCCTTTAACTGTAGTTCGATTACCCAATTTTTGGCTTACTTTTTATGCATGTGAAACTTGCAAGACTTCTGATTCCTTCAAACGATCTAATTTGATTTATTTTCACTTTGTGTATGAACTTTTGTCGTTCTGATCCAACGTAATGAAATTTTAGCTTCAAATGCACAACTGCTCTGGTTGCCACTTTTGTCCAAGCGATAACCAAATTCACACTACTGGCCCAGGCTTAAAGCTTGCAATAAAAATATTTCCAGTGGAAGAGACAGAACAGAGGTAAATATACGTGGTTTACCAGACAAATTAAAAATGTCATCACCCATCCAAGTGCACTGTTCCATTCATTTTCGGGTAATACTGATAAGTGTATTACCGTAGGTCATTTCCCATCGTAAAACATGAACAATAGCATAATTCCGTCACTAAAACTGGGACGGAGGGAATGACCTCACTTTTTCAACGCAAAAACCATCCGGTGGAAATGTGGGAGCTCGCTCGAGGCGTGGCTTCCGTCTAAAGCTAACAGCCTGGTGTGAACTGCGGCGGGTGAACGAACAGCAGTGTTTTTAGGTATTGCCTTTAAAGGCAGAATACTGTGTCGCTCGCAACACAGCCACAGGCGCAAGAGCTGGGGGAGGGGGGGCAGGGGGCGACTGCCCCAAACTAGTGTCCCCTCCCAACTTTGAGCCGATTCCGAACTTTTTCCGTTGAAAAATCATGTGATAGGCCGGATCAAATTTGACCCCACCAGCGGTGACCACTTTTGCCCCCCCCAACCTTGGAAAAATTCCTGCGCCTGTGAGCAGAACTTACAATATTGATTAAAATTGGATGCAATAATTGTTGGATTTTAGCGACTCAGTAGCTACCAAGGTTATACGGTGTCGCCAACTCTTATCCTGTGGGGAGGGATTTAGGGAATCAGATCTGGATGGATTTACAAAGAGTTATCTCATTCTCTTGCTGCTAAAAACAAAATAACAGTTTTTTGAGCGTGCATCGATGGTTGCATGAACTGATTACTTTTTAAGTAAACAGCTACATTCTAAGTAACAATGATCACTCCAAAACGTCACTCCCAAGCACACATTTTGGTCTGGTCCTGCGGCTGGAAGCCGGTCTAAGGATCGGTCAATGATCTCGCAACCTTTGAATTAAGTACCAGAGAGTGGGATTACCATGATATCATGTATGGCAGCTGGGAGCGGCCTGCTGTTTATGTATTTGCGTCAGTGAAGAGACAAAATGCGAGGTGGTTCAGAATACTGCAGTGTGAAACATTTCGGATATCCCAACAGTGACAGGATGACCATTTCTGTGTAGGCTAAAGACTGAGAGATGTATCTTCCACTTGTCTAATCCCCCCTAAAAGACAATAGGCATAAGAGAACAGTAGGGGAGATTGGGGTAAGATGCCCCATCGGGTAAGACGCCCCATCCCCTCTTTTGGCAATCCGGGCCACCACTGGTAAATAATATTGTTCTTGGTCGAAAGCAGAGGCTTTGATTGTTTCTTGCGCAAAAATTCAGTTCCCTCCTGTAAGTTGCGTGAAGCTGGTGGGTAAGTCTTTGTTTCAATGCTTTTCTAAGAAAAAAATTGCCCAAATAGGTTGCAGATATCTCGAAGAGTATTGGATGCGTGCTTTGTTTGATTTCCCATTACGAATGATGGGACATTCAACTCATTAACTGAGCATTCCCCTTGAGTGTATTAATTGTAGGATTTTTGCCCTTTAGGTTTTATCTAATTTGGGTACTGATGGGAAAGATGCCCCCTCAACGAATGGGGAAAGATGCCCAAGGGCAACTTTCCCGGTGGAAAGGGGGCGTCTTTCCCCAGAGCAATATAATGTCATTTGTTAGAGTAAACAACTATGTGTTAAACTTGGGGTTAGTCCAAACCTTACCCAAAGGTAGCGCCACGGAATTGTTACTGGGGGCTACGGACCCTGGACTGGTGATGGCGGGGGGACGTGAACTTTAAATTGACCGCCTTTGAAAAAGCTTATGACCATGAAGCTCATGAACAAATTTACGTCGGTCAACGTAGGTACGCAATAGGGAGACAATAAAAACCTAGGTCGATTTCCAAAACTTGTCGGGAGACGTCCCCACAGACTGACGAGTCAGGGGATCCGTCCTCCCGTTCTTGTCCTCAGCTTTCGACGCACATGACCGTACTGTAAAAATGCACTGACATGACCGTAAATAAAAACACACTTCAATCTGTCGCTTTGTGACTAGCCTTTCCAATTGAAGGCCTCGCACCTGAACCTAGGCCACTAACGCAAGGAATCCCATAACAGCCAAATTTTTCGGTTAGTGCTCTCATTCGATAAAGTGAATCCCAGCTCAATCATTAAAACCTTGAGACAATTATTTGGGAGTTCACCGGACCTGGCCTGATGCCCCAACCGGAGCTGACCTCAAGGCGGTTTCAGATCAAACTGGTGTGGTGGAAGCACAAAGCAGTTAGATTAAAATGGACAAAACCGTAAAACATATTTTAAAACAATTTTGGCCAATTAGGAAGGGGCTATGGCTGGACTGTTTACCCTGGATTCGCCTATGAATGAGCTAGACCTGAAATATTCCATATGGTTAATCCTGCAAAGCTCCGTACCTGATCCCTTACGTCGTCCCTGCATTTGCCATCCCGGTAGCCCAGTTGGTAGAGCGTTGAGCTCCGACCCGCTGCTCAGGAACATGCAGTGGCAGTGCATGTCCAGGCTTGGGATCGATTCTTCTGAGACGCTCCGTCGCTCAATAGTTTACCCGACGTAGGTCAGCTGGCAACTGACTGGTGAGAGGGTGACCTGAGCGGGGCGGCCGTCCCTGTGATTTGTGGGACGTTTAAATTTGGTTTTTAAATTAAATCTTCATTGCAGGAGTTGCTCGCTCCGATGGTAGGGCTAGGGACTCCGCGACAAGTCCATTGATAACCTTAGTGAGACTCCGACTCCAAAAGCCGAACTTGCAACAACATGCATCTAAAAAAGGCTTTGGAAGACAGACTAGTTAAAGGGGTTGCGAAAGCAAATGTATCTAAAAAGACGTGGAGGAGGCAGGCAAAAGCTGTTTAAGGGAAGAAAAAAGTGGGCATGACGATACCAGATATCTCATTTGCGGAGTGAGTTTTGTTCTCTCGTGCAAAGAGTGGATAGAGTGCACTGCCTGCGAAGGCTGGGCCTGTGTGCCTTGACGAGAAGGCTAAGGTGGCTGTGCGCCATAAATGATAGACTGGGAGCCTGTGCCTGTGATGGTTACTGGGAGGAAGCTTCGAGTAGCCACAAGCTATTTTTACTGTCTGAAGTGAATGTTTTTGTACTTAACAACTTCTGGCCCATATTTCTTTTAAAATTGGGAATTGAAACAAAGGGAACACATAAAAGACAATGTAGGGGATTTAGGGGAGGTTCTCGGAAACCTCGTACCAGTTTACCTACTTCGTTTCGTACTTCGTTGTTTGTGTGTTTGTATGATTTTATATCACTTTTATGGTCTGTTTTTATCCTTGGTTTTATCGTTAGTTTTACGTAACTTTGTTTTATCATTTGATGTGGAAACGTGAAAACCACCAACATGTTTTATCAATGTGTGTGGACGCTTCTAAATACATTCTGACTTCTGAATAATTCTTAAATGATTACTAATGAAGCTAAGAACTACGAAAAAGCTACTTCATCAACGATAGACCAAAATGGGGTAAGATGCCCAGGGGTGGGGCATCTTACCAAGCCTCAGGGGCGTCTTACCCACCCGATGGGGTAAGACGCCCCTTTGCTAGCCTCTAGTAAAATCGTAATAGTTAGAAAATATGATAGTTATCAGCAATTTCATCGACTCTATAAGGAAGATAAATGATCATGCTACGACCTGGCATCTAAGCCAGCGCTTTTGCTACCACGGTTATTTCATAATCCGGATTTCCCTAAACCCTGGGCATCTTAACCCACTCTCCCCTATGCCATTTTTGTACGATGGGGAACACCGACTATGAATCGTCTGTTTAAACCGGATAGAGCATAATTTCAGGATAATACATTTTGTCTTGACCATGATTACAGGAGCATTTTATCCCATTCACACGTGCCAGAATGAGAGCAAAATTAGTCGAGATTTCTGCACAACGACGCTCTACAAAACCACTTGCCGAGATTGTCTGTTGATGAAAAATCCAGCAGATCCTGCTGCAGATTCTGTCAGATGTGAATGGACCTCTAAGGCCAAGAACAACCCACTTAACAGTCCAAACCAGGAACAAATTACCTATTTGATCCTCAGCGTTAATTTCTTATCAAATGACTAGTATTCTAAAAATAGGCAAAGGAACAGGTGGGCCAGGGGAGCCACGCCCCCCATAATGTTCAAGATCTTAGCCATTGAGTTTGTGGCGTTGTTTGCAAAGGAACGACTTCGAAATACACCTTAGTTCCCTAATGTTCTAAAAATTCCTTCACCATTTAACAATATCGAATCCTCTTGCAAGCTGAAACCACCTCAAATCTCTAATGTTTCAAACAAAAAATAACCTTGTTTGAAAGATGCACTCTGAAATAAATGTCTAAATTCCACAATAAATGCTTAAATGCAGAAAATGCACTCGACGATAATAACATTCTGTTGGGGATTCTTTTCGCTGGCTGTCTTTCTAGCTGAAGTTGGATAGATAGACAGCACCATAAGACCATTTTAAATTGCCAGTGCTCATAAGAACGGCACTTTCCAAACGTGTATTTGTCATTGACACCGGCATGAAAATTGCGATGTGAATAAATATTTGTGATTGCACTTATTCAATTCCTATAAGCAAGAGGATCCCTTCACCTTAGCCTGAGTCCTTCCATAGTGACTGAAAAAGGTTATATAATTATTTGGTATCCCTTGTGAAGTTGTATGCTATTAGTCACGACTTTATATAATGGTAAACCTAGCAGCTGGCAGCATGTTTTTTGCACTAAAGCTTTTTTATAAGTTTGTCGAAGTTATCGCAGGTCCAGCTTTTGAGATCGAAGTCTCACTAAATTCATCCAGGGACTTGTCACCGGAAACTCCGACCCCACCAACCGAACGAGCAACTCCCGCAATGATGGATTAATTCAGAAACCAAAGTTTAACGTTCCACAAAGGGCAGCGACGAAGCATGCAAAATAATCGTATGTTTATACCTACACTAGTGACACGCGTTTGTCCCCTCTGATTACTATCATCATCATCATCATCATCATCATATTTATTTGTTCAACGACATATTTGAGGAAAAATAATAGAGACACTAATATGAATAAGTATCTTCAATGATGAAAAACCCCAAAATATTTTCCAACTGTTGACAAAGCAAAGTCCCATGCGGTTTTCAACAGAGCTCAAACCCTTGCCAGTGAGAAACGGGCGTTCATAGCTAGAGTTCTAAGTGAGAAAGTGAGAATGAGAGCGAGAGTGGGAGGAGAGTGAGTGAGAGAGCGAGAGAGAGAGAGAGAGGGGGAGACAGAGAGTAAATAACTGTAAATGATTTTTTCTTCTTCTTTTCGAGATGTATAAACTACGGACACTCGCCTTGACAAAATAATCAATTAGATGATTGTGGTCAATACACGGTAGAACTAGAGCTAGAATTAGAACTAGAACTAGAAAGTTTGCATGTAAAACGTATGACTAGAATCGGTAAAAATAGTTCCGCTTGGGCCTCAGCATCGGTGCCTGGTACCACCAGCAGCTGAGGTCCTGAAGAAGCGACACTGGCCAGCCAATCTCAATCAAAATATCTCATCACTGCAGTCAAGTGTATGCCCAAGGTCGGGGATGGCCCGCGGTAGTGTATTAACTCGCCGGGAACTCCAGGTAGGCTGCACAGGCGCCTGTCTATCCAACCGTGGTAGCCAAATGGCCACGGCTCCCCCGAAATGTGCTAATGACACGGAACTCCCCTCCTGTAAATAACTTAGCATGTGCATAGAGAAGGACAGCTAAATCTATGCAGCGTTTATTTATGTATGGGCACTGTGTTGATTAAATGCCTGCAAATATCTGTGTAGGTTTGACTGGCATAGGTATGCATTATGCATACAAATATGCATAACAATCGAGTACACTGGTGATTCGCTAGTTTTTCAAGTACCTTGAAACCTGCGTTCCGTGACAGAAGTAAACATTTTAATTTTTTGAGTCGTTTGCTTTTTACACGTTCGTGCTCTGGGCACATAGTTAATATTCGCACTATCATCCACTCTGGAAGGATCATCATACATACTCAGATCAGACCAGTTTAGGTATCGACTTATATTTAGTTTAGGCAGTTAACGGCAGGGCATTTTTTAAGGAAATGTCAGTGGGGGGGCATTTCTTGTCCTGGCCATTATGTGTCTTCAGGGGATCAACACCCCATTTGAGGGGGAGCTGGTTAATAAGACCTAGAAGCGCCAGTGGTAAAAAATGTTTCTAATTTTTGTGTCTTTCCATATTCTAAAGATTGTAGATGCTGCCCAGGGCTGCCAAGTTTTTGTTCAGCAGAAAAGGGCCAAACCGAGTTAGGGGCAGGGCCAAAAGGGCTCAAATATTTTTACTAAAACAGCCAAATAAATATCACAGAAGCCAAATTTGAGACTAAAACGACCTCTCACAGTAATCATAAACTCACAGAAAGACAACTTGTATCACTGTTTAAAACTAATGTTTGACAGTTTGATCTTCATATGACGCAATATCTTTTTAACGCACTACCCATTTAACCTTCGTCCCACCGGGAACAACGATGGCCCCCTAAATTTTTTCAGAATTACAGAAATACGACGAGGTGCAGCACCATGGTTGAGGTGTCTATTTCTCAGTTCATCATTTCCCACCCTCGCTAACAATTTTTACCCCAGGACACAATAGGTCAGGTCACCAGGCAAGGTCAACCAAGGTAACCTCACTTGAACTTTTGAGCTTTACATTAGGTACATTTCTAATCTGATCGATTTTTGTATTCTTGTATCATTTTTTACTAAGGCCACTGATGTGAAAATTTATACACGTGATGACCCTTCCAGGGTTTGCAAAATGTATATCCGGAATTATTTTATTTGGTGACTTGAGTTCAGGTCACAAGGTGACCTCTCCCATAGAAAAGGCACAGAAAAAGCTGTCTTATGATCTTAAAGTCACAAAAATAATTGGAAATGCTCCAATGTCTCAGAAAACCTTCTTGGCCACCCTTTCACGGATTCCAGGGGCGATATTTTCCCTTTGACCTATCTGAGGTCATCGCAGGTCACCAGGGATCAAAAACAGTATCGTGACGCACTTTTTAACCTCATCAAGCTAGAGCGCTGAATTAAACGTCATCGTGTATGCATTGGCGGACGCAGGGGGCATTCCGGCCATGGCCCCCAAAGCCTGGAGGGGGCCAAATTATCTTTGCCCCCCAAACGCCGGAGAAATTTTGAAAAAGGTGTTTACACTAGATCTGTAGAGCAAAAAAATATTCGCTCCCACCCCCTCAGGAGGAGAGACAGACATGGGTTTGGCCCCCAAAACTCGGGTCTGCGTCCGCCGTGTATGCATCATCAATGACTTCCATTTGATATACGGCAAGGTCACTGTATGACCTTCCGCGACCTCAGGTCATGTCAGGTCCAGAGGTGCCCTCTGGAGGTCAAACCATTGGCGGGAGGTCATTATTTTCCACATAGCAGAGAAAGCCCTGGTATTTTCCTATCAACCATACTATAGTGAATTTCAATAGCTCTAATGGCAAGGAGCCATGCCCAGGTTTCTTAAGCACTTTAGTAGAAATAGCCTATCGTGACCCAACTTGACGTCTGGAGGTCAAACCATTCACCTGAACGCCTAAGCATGTGAGTAAAAACATAATGAAGTCACACGACCTTTCTAATGCACTTTACAGATTTGCGCTAACCCCCATATTTTCGGAGTTAGAAAGGGGCTCATCGATGCCCTCGGTGGAGCGAAGGTGGCGCCGGACCCCCGGTGGGGCGCGGGTTAATAGGAAGCCAGGAGTGCCCCTCCAATCCTGCGTAGCTACCAAATGATTTTATCCACATAAGCAGACAATTTTTATCCTCATCAATTATCTTGGCCGCACCAATCCCCGCTAATATTTGTTATATTTCCTGCTTTTCTAACTGTGAATTTCTTACTCTTCAACGGTGGTGGATCTAGGATTTTGGTTAGTGGGAGGGGAGGGTGGAGCCTCAGAGGGCGCACTTTGCCATCGACTTTCCACCCAAAGGGCGTCTATAGTATTGCATCCTTTGCGTCCGGTTTTTGTGGTTTTCATTTTTTATCATGTTTTTCATAGAGTTCTGTCCCTCCCTCCCCTGGCATAGCAGTTTTGTCTGCTGCTCTGTTCCTTTATTGGTGTCCGAACATCTTATCCAAGCCCGGAAAAGGCCAAGAGAAATTATATTTATACAAGAGACAAACCAAAAAGAGCTTAGGTGCCAGCTGCTAGAAAAAGGGCCAAAGGTCAGATTCCAAGAGAGGGCCAACCGAAAAAATCTAGCGGCCAAACACGACAAAAGCCCAAATTCGAAATATTTAGCCACAAAATGGCCAGTCTGGCAGCCCTCCTTCTGCTACAAAGTATTCGAAATGGTAAACTACTTCTCTCATTTTTCTTTAAGAGTATAGCAAGGTAAGCAAATTCCTGAAGTATCGAACACATGTGGTTTACAGTCTAAATTGAGATAAGTTTTATGTACATACCTACTATGATGTGTGGCTGTTGCTGTCCAAATCATCTAGGAAATTTAGTTACTAATTACTAAAACCAGTTACTAATTTTTGCGGCTATCGACGGACCAACTGCCAGGGTCATATGGCATCTCCAACTTTTTCCCCTGTAATCCCCCGGTACTAGCTGGGCTTCCGATCGGTTAGAACACGATGTTTGATTAGTTGTAGGCTATCTCCAGCGTTGTGATTAGTTGGTGATGTCCCTGTAACTACGTGCTTTGTTTGGTTTTTGCACGATGGAGTAGACAGCCACTGGTAGCAAGTTTTAACATAATATTTGTGCATTGCCAATTTGGGATGAGCAATAGAACAAAATTGTTATTGTCAGGTGGTGTTCTGTCTCATTTTCGTCAGGTGAGGTTGAGTTTGTTCAATTTTAGTTCATCTGTTTATTTCACTGGGGGCCAATTTCCGGGCACTGGGGGCATTTCGGTCGACTGGGGGGCAAATGGCCCCCAGTTAACATGTTAAAAAATGGCCTGGTTAACGGTATATTATAACACACTAGATAAATTCCATGGAATAATCGTCATGGGCATGGAATGGGGACCATTTTCTCCGTAAGAATGAATATGACACAAGGCGAAGGAGGAAAAACACAGCAGAAGGATCAGCTTCCGATTGCCACAGATTCTTACCGTTAGTCGACTCCACAACATGACACTTCTTGGATGACACTGCCCTCAAAATATGCACAGGTCTCAGACACGTGAGAGAGGGGAAGGAGGACGGTAGACGCGTCCTCCTAACCCGTGAGTCAAGGGGACCCTCCCTCAATGTTGTGGGACTTGACTCAGGTTTTTTTAATTTTTTCCTTTTCTTTCCCTTACCTGCGTGAACTTATATATATATATATATATATATATATATATATATATATATATATATATATATATATATATATATATATATATATATATATTGGTGAAGTGCATCTTCATTAGCGCTTTCAGGCAGCCAATATGCTCAATATTCGCCTTCTCACGTGGCCATCGCCAGCCCGTGATCCATTCCCCTCCCCAGTAAAAACCCGTGGCGACGGTCCTGGTCCCACGGGATTTCCTCATTTCTGCCTAGAGATATATCGATTGTGAGTCCTCTGGGCCTGGCTTTAGCCTGTCAACTGTGCATGGTGTGTAACAGCCTGGCACACTGGCTGGTAACCGAGTGTCCGATTAACGAGTGTCTAACTGCATCAGCCGCCAGGCCAGAGGCGTTTCGGATCTTGGTTTCGGACCATCCATAAATCACGTGACGTTTAGGGGATGGCTGGAGAGGTCTGATCTTGATCATATCAGAGGGCTGGTCTCGATCGTAGGAGAGGGCTGGTCTTGATCGTAGGAGAGGGCTGGTTTCGATCGTAGGAGAGGGCTGGTCTCGATCATAGGAGAGGGCTGGTTCCGATCATATGAGAGGGCTGGTTTCGATCGTTACATGACGGCCTCAGTTTTGGAAATTGGGAAGGAAAAATTGAAAAAATGGTGAGCTAAAAAAAGACCCGCATGGGTGTCAAAACAAGGGGACGGGAGAACGTGTCTCTTCGCAATCTATCAGAGAAGTTCTGATTTCAGCGGTATTGCAGAAATACTTCAAATATTTGACAGAATCACAGTTTCAATTACAGAATGGGACACGACTGTGAGCAGTCCTACTGGGGTCATGACTCCTCAAAGCCTCCCCAAAATGACAGTTTGGCCAAACATTGCTGAAACAATGATGTTTTACGTGTTTTATTTTGTCAAGGGTCTAGATTCAGAGCTACACAATTTCTGGGTGGGGGTGGGGGGGGCTGCCTGAGCATTACGAACCCTCGCCCCGGTGTGGAATGTTTGAACACCCCTCGGGCTTTTCCGGCGGCATCAAAAACGGCGGCGCGAAGCGCAGACGTACCTGGCACACCTTATCCTTGATCAATTCCGCAACTTTCTCCAAAACTCTAAGTTATGTCATCTGAGGTCAGGTCACTAGTGCAGGTCAAGTGACCTCACCTCCAAAAATATTTAAGGAGGCATAAGTAAGAAATCGGTAAATATATCGTATTGCAACTTATACCATATAATGGGCCCACCGAGTGTTATAAAATGTAGTCCGGGATTTTTCATATCGATGACCTAAGGTCAAGTACGGATCATGGCCTCTCCATTGGAAATACATGGGAAAAACATAAATTGGGTTGCATTTGTGTAGATATAGCTGAGATCACCTTCATATATTCTCCAAATCGTAGTATCCTGGGCTCCTTTCCAGATTAATGCTGCAATTTTTACCTGGGATCTCTAAGAGGTCATCTGGGGCTACTTAAGCAGTTTTCAAACTTAGGTCAATAACTTTGCATGAAATGATGATACAGCTTTTATTTTGATACAATGGCCTATGCATTGCTATTGCGAGTCTATTGATACGCATATTGACTACGCTAGGTTAAAAAGTGGCTTAGACCTGAACTGAGGTCAGGTCATTGTTGTGTTTTGACCTAGTATGGTCAAATTATACATTATTTGATTCGTTGTGACGAGAGGAAGCGAATGGTGCCTAAAAATGATTCTAACTCAAATCTGTCAGATGCTGGAGCCCAAGAACTCTGCTCAAATTGTCACCTTCTTTGACCTGTCATTACCTCAATGTTGACCTGAGCCAAAAAGGGACGTATCGTTTCTTCATGAATTTGTATGGGCTATCCACCAGCCCTCGCGTGTTTTTCGCTATCCCGCATAGGGGCCGAGTTCGATGGGGGTGTTCAAACACCCCTCCACCAGGGCGAAGGTGGCTCGGAGGACCATCGAGGCGCGGGTTAAATAGGGGAGGGTGGAGTAAAAAATAACAAAGCTATTCGTTATGTAATTTATGGATGACCCCTTTCTTAACTAAAAGCAGGGCTTCAACACAATGGTTGTAACTATCTGCTTAATGTTGCATGGCCAAACCTAATGAGTGTCTTTATACGTGGGTCATATAACCGGCTTCACACGTGTGTTCTCACACGCGTAAACATGGACTAAAACCACCTGTAGACTGGGCTTATGTCACCTGCACGCCCCCTTGTTTTCAAGCTAGCGATTATTTGAATTACAGAAGTATCCGAACATAAACGGTGGCTTGTTCTTAACCGAGACATGTTCATTCGACCAGATGGAAACTGCCTCTCTTTCTGGCGGGGTCAGAGAGGGTGAGGCAGGATTTGAATAGTACTGCTCAATTACATTGTGGTTACTGTGCGGGAGACGAAGGGGATGCAGAAACGTTGTTGCTCTCTCAGACAGAAGGGACTCAGTTTATACTGAACAGTGGGATACTATTCCTGCTTAAAGACAGTGGGGTTTTATCCTACGATTATTGTGCATCTTCTAGAGTAAACTATCAAGTGGCTAGTTATTACAAACTGGTTTTAGATGTATCTGAGATAAGTGCCACAACAAGGATTAACAGAAGGGTATATTGTTGGGTGCACTTTTTTATTTGGATATTTTGTTGACAACTTTTTACAGAAAAATATTCATACCACGTTAATCCTCCACATTTATGCAGCATTAGCCCGTTTATGGTATATACGGTAAAAGTTACTAACGAAATACAATCTCGTATTTTTTTAGGAGATTTTTAACGAGTCTCAACGGATTAGGATGAACAATCCAAAATATCAAAGTAAAATCCTGACGCATATAAATACGACCAGAAACAAAAATATACGGAAGCCTATGTGCAAAGTATGTTCGTGAAAACAAAATTGGGAGGAAAAATACTTTACAAAGACTTCCACCACTCGCAACAGGCCATATACAGAAAGATGCAGTACTCACATGACGTCGAATTCCAGATTTCTCTGGTCCTTCAGCAGGATGAGGTCGCGGGTGGAGTCGTAGCTGGGGATGTCCGAGATTTTCAGCGACATGTGCTCCAAGTCCTTGACGCTCCTTGCCAGGGGCGACCCCAGGTACAACAGAAGCGGGGCACCGGTCAGACTGTCCCCCTCCATACTGACTACCGAGCCTGATGGACAGGGACCCATGCGGGATACATGAAATGCGAGAGGTATTGTGAATGATTATTAGCATGTTCAAAGTTTGGCGGAAGCTTGAGGAAAAAAGTGCACCACTTAACTGTCTTACTTATGACCAGTTTTGTAGATTTGTACGTGCTGTTCTTTTAACTATATGAAACAACAATAATGCCAGCGTTAAAACCCCGTCAAGGATCACCTCAAACTGGCATTGCTACTTCACAACAATACAAACCAGGGGCGTAGCCAGGATTTCGCTCAGGGAGGGGCGGCGCCCCAATAAGGGCCCCTGCGACTGCGCCAAAAGGGCCCTTCTGGGTAAAAAAGAGCCCTGCTTGTTACAGAATAGAGTGCTGAAGAGGGCTTAAGAGGGCCCTGTCTGGTATAAAATGCCAACTTTGGCCACAGAGCATAGTGCGCGCAAGCCACGCTTCGCACGGCTCGTGTCCTCAGGGGGCCCTTCGCGCCCTCAGAGAGGGGCGGCTGTCCCTGCCTCCCCCTTTGGCTACGCCCCTGATAAAAACGCTTGTCAGATTTGTCCACGCCTGCGATTCGATACGAAGAGTACACACAAAAAAAGCTTTATCGGTTAATCAGCCGCTCTCCAGCGTTGGCCCACCTTTCAGCCGAAACCATCTCTTCTCGCCGCCGACAGTGTAGGCGTGGTGCAGCTGGAACATGAGGTTGGAGAAGCGCTCGATGTTCTCCACCGTCAGCGTGACCTCAGGCCAGGCCATGATGAAGATCTGGTCGAGGCGGACGCCGGGTTTCTGAGTTTCGGGAATGTGCAGCGCCAGGCCGAGGCCTGTCTGAAGGATCGCCAGCTCCCTGCCGAGGCAGAAAAAATTACTTACGATAGAATCCTGACACAGTCATGTAATGTTGTCAGCACCAACGTCCGACCTGTCTGAAGGATCCCGCCCTCTGCCGAGGTAGCAGGTACAGAATGATTTGGTTACAACCCTGAGCAAGTCATGTAATGTTGTCAGCACCAACGTCTGCATAATTGCGATAGAAACAATACTTTGCACTAGTAGGCACTAGCTTACACACTTCAGACCACAGATGGCTTATTTCAGATCACCAGTCTCACTGTTTCGCTTGGATGCCGCACTTATTAGTAATTTTTACAGTTTAGGCTCAAATTTTCTTCATGCTTTGGGAGATAATATCCGTGGTTCATTGCCTCCTCGCCCGCGCCCTTGAAAACGTCAAGGGTAAATAAGTGTCGTTCCGCAACGGAGATGGTCTACACTAAACAGCAGATGAAATACTAATTTTCTAAGGCATTGCCGTCCACTGCATCACTACGTGTATTGCCCTTAGCCGGTCTGCCCATTCGTACATCATGTATAGATAGAGTAACTCTTCACTGCGATCTGGATAAACAAGGACATCTGAAAATTAAACTCGATCAAGAGCGTTCTTTTCGTCATTTCGTGATGGCCAAAGAACAAAAGTCGGCAGACCAGGGACTCTATCGATTATACTCGAGAGAGAGAGAGAGAGAGAGAGAGAGAGAGAACAATCACCTGTTGAATACAATGTGGTAGGGATGAATGCGGCAGAATAGGTGCGCGGTGATCGTCAGCGGCTGCCGCTGCTCGTGTTTTCGACCTCGAGGAAGAACGGGCCAAGGTCGCACCCACTTCAGAGGTAACCACGGCATGCCAACTGCATGCTGGGTTATTCTGTGCAGAAGCAGATCTCAGTTAGAAAGGAGGAAACTTCAGTCTGTGAGGAGTTATCACTTCCATGATAACACTGGTCCGTTAAATAACAAGGTTTTAGCCAGCCGTACGGATTTTTACACACCTCTGAGTGATGGATTAAGCTGAGGCTTTAGTTGATCGATATATTCGATCTAAAATCCATAGATATGCTGGCTCTTCACTCAAGCGTGCCGACAGAAATATCGGGAGCTAGGAACTGGCGACTAACAGGCTTACTGACAGAGCAATTACTCATTGTATAACAGGAGTAAACAATCAGCTCTCAAGCGCTGAAACAGGAAAAACAACACACAAACTTTAACTCCAACGTAAAACTGAAATTGGGATAACTTCTTACATCCGGACAGAACCACTCAAAACAGCTGTATTTTCCATTTAACATCTCGGACCTGAATGTGCGGAAATGTCCGGGTCAATCTGGGCTGAACTTATTCACCAGACAGACACCGCGATAACAGAGCCGCCACTTTCCAGCACAAGTTCGAACTCTGGGAAATCTGATGGCAGGGACAGAGAGGAAATCTGGCCTCTGCGACAGAGCGCAGAGACAGAGAGGAAATCTGGCCACAGCGACAGAGCGCAGAGACATCGGGGAAATCTGGCCACAGCGACAGAGCGCTGAGACAGAGGGGAAATCTGGCCACAGCGACAGAGTACAGAGACATCGAGGAAATCTGGCGCACTGCGACAGAGCGCTGAGACAGAGAGGAAATCTGGCCTCTGCGACAGAGCGCAGGGACAGAGAGGAAATCTGGCCACAGCGACAGAGTGCAGAGACAGAGAGGAAATCTGGCCACAGCGACAGAGCGCAGAAATCTGGCCACCTCGACAGAGCGCAGAGACAGAGAGGAAATCTGGCCACAGCGACAGAGTGCAGAGACATCGAGGAATCTGGCCACAGCGACAGAGCGCAGAAATCTGGCCACCTCGACAGAGCGCAGAGACAGAGAGGAAATCTGGCCACAGCGACAGAGTGCAGAGACAGAGAGGAAATCTGGCCTCTGCGACAGAGCGCAGGACAGAGAGGAAATCTGGCCACAGCGACAGAGTGCAGAGACAGAGAGGAAATCTGGCGCACTGCGACAGAGCCCTGAACAAGGAAATCTGGCCACAGCGACAGAGTGCAGAGACATCGAGGAATCTGGCCACAGCGACAGAGCGCAGAAATCTGGCCACCTCGACAGAGCGCAGAGACAGAGAGGAAATCTGGCCACAGCGACAGAGTGCAGAGACAGAGAGGAAATCTGGCCACTGCGACAGAGCGCTGAGACAGAGGGGAAGTCTGAGTTTCGGGGCCTTTGTTAAAAAACTTGTCACCTCACCTTATCGGATTTTGATTACCCCTTGAGCATTGTTTTTCCAAAGATTGTTTTGCGTTTTGTTACTATCGTTCCCCTTCGCTGGGTTACCATAAGGTCTATGCCAAAAAGGGAGGCGACTGCCCCCTGTCACACCCCCAGAATCCGCCTCTAGCGTCGACCTACCGAAATCGGCAGTGCACCATGATTTTGTTGGAGATAAGTTGTTTGTGGGTGCTGAGCGTGGTTATCTTGACGTGGATGTTAAAAATGTCCTTGGCCACGGCGTGTAGCAGCCCTGGACACACACAAACATCAGCATTTGCATTACACAGGGCACTTTCGGTTGAAACAACGTATCCCACATCGATTGCTACGCTTTAGAGTATGCCATAGATAAGAAATATAAGTTCTAACCCAGTCGGTGGGCAAAAGCCTTCGACAAATTCAGGCCAGTTTTTAAATACTACAAGTATAAGTGCAAACCCATTTCATATCTGAAAAATATAAGTAAGCTGACAAAAATGGGGATCCAAATCCATATCCACATCCGAAACTATACGAGTTTTTAGGTCAGTTCAATCTACCAAAGTTTCGGGGATCCAATCCAATCCACCAAAGTTTCGGGGATCCAATCCCATCCACCAAAGTTTCGGGGACCCAATCCAATCCACCAAAGTTTCGGGGATCCAATCCAATCCAGCAAAGTTTCGGGGACCCAATCCAATCCACCAAAGTTTCGGGGACCCAATCACACATCCAATTCATGCACACTTCAGTGTGTGGTTGCTATGAAATAATTAAAGATAAAATTCCTGTCAGTATTTGTTAGGGGCAGGCACGGTTCCTATAGATACGGTTCGGACATGACAGCCAGCTGACTGCCTTATTTGGCAGCATGTTAAGCATATGGTAGTATTTTGGAGGGTTTTGTTAGAGATACCTTAGATTCTGGTAGCAGAAGGTAGAATACAGCGTTCTGATTGGTTGAGCGAAACATTCGAAACAGAATTCTGAAGGAATTAGCATGAAATTCATCGTGGATTTTCCTTGTTATAAAAGCATGTCAGGGACTAAAAACTGCATCCAGAAGATAGCCTGATCAGTTTTACATACCAAAAATAAGAAATATACCCTTAAGCACCGTTAACATTTTCCAACTGGCTCTTGCCGCAAACCCCTACAAACAGTCCCATTGGAATTGCATGTTAAATTTTGCTGCAAAAAAACGGTCAGACCCAGAAATGGAACCTTCAAAACCCCCAGAATTCTAGAGAGGTATCTCATGTCCGCCCCCTGGGGGCAGGTCCAAGAGAAGGAGAGCGAAGACAGTGATCGCCTCTTTAAATTACGTGGAGCTGCTGCTCGTTGTGTAGCAGTGCTGACTACAATGCCGGCTCATTTGTACTGACGCTACAGCTTTGCTGCAGTCGTGGGATGGAGGGGAGGGAGGAACAGCAGATGAACCCACTCACTAAAATTACACCACTTAATGGATTATTACAGCCAGACGGCCAATCGTCTGTTTTTATATTTATTGGAGCTGAGTTACTTCGATAGCCTTCTCCTGGATAGTCATACAGCTTTGTCTCCATCTACCCCCCACCTTTCGAAACATTGGCGGATCCAGGAGCAACTTTTGGAGGTGGCCAAACCAACGTTTTGGGGGCTAAATCGAGAAAAAATCGCGAAAACATGGTATTTAAAAACATGGTCGAAATTTGGTTCTGGGGGGGGCAAAATACTATATTAGGCTTTGGAGGGGAGCCACGGCCCCTTTGGCCCTCCCTTAAATCTGTCAGGCCTCCAAAGGGTAAACTCCGCCTCGCACCCCCTCCCGCAGGTAGCATCCAGGGTGGTGCCCCTGCTGCAGCAGTAGCAATGTAGCACTAGCGGATCCAGAGGGGGCCAAGGTGCCATGGCCCCCAAATGACGACATTTTGGACGATTTTATTCAAAAAACACCATGTTTTTACGATTTTTCCCGAGTTGAGCCCCAAAACGGCACTCCTGCGTCCGCCAGTGTAGCAGTAGCAGTGAAGCAGCGGACTGGCCGGTGACTATGCCAGTGCAGCAGCGGGACTGACCGGTGACTATGCCAGTGCAGCACTCGCGGCGTGAGTAGTAGTTGAGGACGAGCGACTCTCCGTCGCGCTGCAGCAGCTCCGCTCGGAACGAGGGCGACTGGATCCCGGCGAAGGCCGTCGACATCAGGTACCTGGCGGGAGAAGGTAGAAACTCTAGTTACTTATGGTGCCCACCTGGTGTCTCTCCCCTCCGTATCAAGGTCCTGGACGGGCTTCGAGCGCTAAAAGAGCGGCAACTCAAGAAGCAATATGATTTCTTCCGACACCAATGATAAAATATTGTCAAAATAGGTAAACTGAAATAAATTCTTCAAACTAAACCACGTTATTTTCAATTTTTCAGACACTTAAAAATATATCAGGCGCTTCAAAGCCATTGGAACAAAATTCTCAAATCATACGCTTAAATATTTCATTTCCTATTCCAAAATAACCCGATTGCGCGGATCAAACTACCTCAGCTGAGGTGAGAGGATGAACCCCCATTTTGTATCTTTTGTTTCGAGCTACTTGATCTCAAGTCCAGAAATTTGCATTAATTATGAAGGTAATCGATGTTCTGTAGAAAGCTCACCAGTGCAGATAGTCGATGTTCTGTAGAAAGCTCACCAGTGCAGGTAATCGATGTTCTGTAGAAAGCTCACCAGTGCAGATAGTCGATGTTCTGTTGAAAGCTCACCAATGCAGATAGTCGATGTTCTGTAGAAAGCTCACCAGTGCCGATAGTCGATGTTCTGTTAAAAGCTCACCAGTGCAGATAGTCGATGTTCTGTAGAAAGCTCACCAGTCCATATAATCGATGTTCTGTAGAAAGCTCACCAGTGCAGATAGTCGATGTTCTGTACAAAGCTCACCAGTGCAGATAGTCGATGTTCTTTTGAAAGCTCACCAGTGCAAATAATCGATATTCTGTTGAAAGCTCACCAGTGCAGATAAACGATGTTCTGTAGAAAGCTCACCAGTCCATATAATCGATGTTCTGTAGAAAGCTCACCAGTGCAGATAGTCGATGTTCTGTAGAAAGCTCACCAGTCCATATAATCGATGTTCTGTAGAAAGCTCACCAGTGCAGATAGTCGATGTTTTGTACAAAGCTCACCAGTGCAGATAGTCGATGTTCTGTTGAAAGCTCACCAGTGCAAATAATCGATGTTCTGTTGAAAGCTCACCAGTGCAGATAATCGATGTTCTGTAGAAAGCTCACCAGTGAGGATACTAAATGTTCTGTAGAAAGCTTACCAGTGAGGATAGTCGATGTTCTGTTGAAAGCTCACCAGTGAGGATAAACGATGTTCTGTTGAAAGCTCACCAGTGCAGATAGTCGATGTTCTGTAGAAAGCTCACCAGTGCAGATAATCGATGTTCTGTAGAAAGCTCACCAGTGCAGATAGTCGATGTTCTGTAGAAAGCTCACCAGTGCAGATAGTCGATGCTCTGTAGAAAGCCCACCAGTGAGGATACTAAATGTTCTGTAGAAAGCTCACCAGTGCAGATAGTCGATGTTCTGTAGAAAGCTCACCAGTGTAGATAGTCGATGTTCTGTAGAAAGCTCACCAGTGCAGATAGTCGATGTTCTGTAGAAAGCTCACCAGTCCATATAATCGATGTTCTGTAGAAAGCTCACCAGTGCAGATAGTCGATGTTCTGAACAAAGCTCACCAGTGCAGATAGTCGATGCTCTGTAGAAACCTCACCAGTGCAAATAATCGATGTTCTGTTCAAAGCTCACCAGTGCAAATAATCGATGTTCTGTTGAAAGCTCACCAGTGCAGATAGTCGATGTTCTGTTGAAAGCTCACCAGTGCAAATAATCGATGTTCTGTAGAAAGCTCACCAGTGCAGATAGTCGATGTTCTGAACAAAGCTCACCAGTGCAGATAGTCGATGCTCTGTAGAAACCTCACCAGTGCAAATAATCGATGTTCTGTTCAAAGCTCACCAGTGCAAATAATCGATGTTCTGTTGAAAGCTCACCAGTGCAGATAGTCGATGTTCTGTTGAAAGCTCACCAGTGCAAATAATCGATGTTCTGTTGAAAGCTCACCAGTGCAGATAATCGATGCTCTGTAGAAAGCTCACCAGTGAGGATACTAAATGTTCTGTAGAAAGCTCACCAGTGCAGATAGTCGATGTTCTGTAGAAAGCTCACCAGTGAGGATACTAAATGTTCTGTAGAAAGCTCACCAGTGAGGATAGTCGATGTTCTGTTGAAAGCTCACCAGTGAGGATAAACGATGTTCTGTTGAAAGCTCACCAGTGCAGATAGTCGATGTTCTGTAGAAAGCTCACCAGTGCAGATAATCGATGTTCTGTAGAAAGCTCACCAGTGCAGATAGTCGATGTTCTGTAGAAAGCTCACCAGTGCAGATAGTCGATGCTCTGTAGAAAGCCCACCAGTGAGGATACTAAATGTTCTGTAGAAAGCTCACCGGTGCAGATAGTCGATGTTCTGTAGAAAGCTCACCAGTGCAGATAATAAATGTTCTGTTGAAAGCTCACTAGTGCAGATAGTCGATGTTCTGTAGAAAGCTCACCAGTGAGGATACTAAATGTTCTGTAGAAATCTTACCAGTACATATGATCGATGCTTGTAAGCGCCCGTTTGCAGCCCTTTTGGTGAAGTATCAGTGGCATTTTTGAGAGCGCCGAGGACGGGGTCAATGTGTACTGTCGGTTTGTACTCCTGCCGCTAGACGGCTGGCGGCCCGTGGTAAACTTGGGTCAGGCCACTGACGTCACGTGACGTGAGCCTAGTGCTGAGGTTTAATAATTGCTTAGCATTTGGAATATGGGTGATTTGCTCTGTTTCGTAGAATATTCTAGATAGGCGGTTCTTGAGTCGTGAAAGGTCTGAGGCTTCAGTAGGAGGTGCGATGATTTCGATGGTGCGTATTGTGTGTAGGGACTTTGACTGACGTCATGCGAATTGCTGCGGGCGCTATGTGGCGACCTGGGTCGGCTGTCGAGGGGCGTTGGTCTTTTCGCTGACGGACGCTGTGGTGACAAGATGTGCGTAGAGCCCGGCTGGCCTCCGTAAGTAGTTTATAGCACGCTTATCAATGTGATTTGCTATGCGTGATATGCTTTGATATTGAGTTAAATCAGAAGTTTTCCATACGAAATTTTCTGGGTTTTCGAGTTATCTTTATATATTTGTAACGACACGTTTAACTCGTAGGTCTCTGGCGGCCATGTGACTATTTGTGAGCCGTGATCCCGAGCCGGTGGGGTCCCGTGATGGAGCCAGATGTCTGTGTAAGGCGAGATGTAGAAGCTGCGCGTTGCTGTCATCTATGGAAGCGCAACGAGTCGGTACGTTTAGATTGCAAAAGTGTTGTGTTTCGGATTAGCGCCTAGTAGGTAACGTCGCTCAATAATTGTGAAGTTATGCTTCAAGGTATTAGTATGATGGATATTTAGAGTTGGTCGTGAAACGGATTAATCGATAATTGCGTTATCTTTGGCTCGAAGTGGCGTCCCTGTGAGCATGGGGGTTTTTCCGAATTGTGATGCTCGTTTTCGTCCGCAGAAACGGAATAAAACCGTCTCGTAAGAAATGGTTTTCCAGTCTTCGAGCTGCCCTTTCGAGATCGGCGCGCGGCACTTTACAATGCTCTTTAGAAAGCTCACTAGTGCAGATAGTCGATGTTCTGTAGAAAGCTCACCAGTGAGGATACTAAATGTTCTGTAGAAAGCTCACCAGTGCAGATAGTCGTTGTTCTATAGAAAGCCCACCAGTGCAGATAGTCGATGTTCTGTAGAAAGCTCACCAGTGAGGATACTAAATGTTCTGTAGAAAGCTCACCAGTGCAGATAGTCGATGTTCTGTAGAAAGCTCACCAGTGAGGATACTAAATGTTCTGTAGAAAGCTCACCAGTGCAGGTAGTCGATGTTCTGTAGAAAGCTCACCAGTGCAGGTAATCGATGTCCTGTAGAAAGCTCACCAGCGCAGGCAATCGTTGTTCTGTAGAAAGCTCACCAGTGCAGATAGTCGATATTCTGTAGAAAGTTCACCAGTGCAGGTAATCGATGTTCTGTAGAAAGCTCACCAGTGCAGATAGTCGATGCTCTGTAGGAAGCTCACCAGTGGGGATACTGAATGTTCTGTAGAAAGCTCACCAGTGCAGATAGTCGATGTTCTGTAGAAAGCTCACCAGTGCAGGTAGTCGATGTTCTGTAGAAAGCTCACCAGTGCAGGTAATCGATGTTCTGTAGAAAGCTCACCAGTGCAGATAGTCGATGTTCTAGAGAAAGCTCACCAGTACAGATAATCGATGTTCTGTTGAAAGCTCACCAGTGCAGATACAGGGTGACCCAAAAAAACGGGCCCCAACGTTCGAAAGGCCATCAAGTCAATGCTTTGCGTCGGATTTCAATGAAACTTCGGGCTTAAATACGCTTTTGTGTGTTAAGTCAGATGCCAAAATATCATAGTAATAGAACTACAACTCTCTATTCCATATCAAATATTCTAGACATCCTATTTTTCGTAATCTGTGCATTTTTGTGCATTGTACTTACAAAGTTTAAACGCTCCGCAAATTAAATATAAAAATTGCGGGACTTTTTCGATAAGCATGCAGCCTAAGAGAACCTCAATGCAGATAATGAAACCAATCCAAGTCACTTGGGATGCCCAGGGAGTGCATAGTCGAGCTTGAAGAGAACTGCAGGGGTTGAGGGCCATCATGCCTGAGAAATCTGGTGCGCGGGGTAAAACAGTCCCTCTTTACCTGCCCTGAAAACCCCTTAAATATTTTATTTTCGGACTGCAAAAAGGACTGTGTATAGTCAAAGAGTCCAGGATCACTCCTGTGCTAAAGAAATGCAGCCCTGGGAAATATCCAGGACACTACACAGACCACTAATCATGACTTTTCGTCCATTTTTGAGAATGCACGGATACAGAAAATAGGATGTCTAGAACATGTATTATGGAACAAAATTTTTATATCCTATTACTTTGATATTTTGGCATCTTACTCAACACACAAAACGCATTTATGCTTAAAGTTTTATTTAAATCTGACGTAAAATATTGACGTTATGGCTATATGAATGTCGGGGCCCGTTTTTGGGTCACCCGGTAGTCGATGTTCTGTTGAAAGCTCACCAGTGCAGGTAGTCGATGTTCTGTAGAAAGCTCACCAGTGCAGGTAGTTGAAATTCTGTTAAAGCTCACCAGTGCAGGTAGTCGATGTTCTGTAGAAAGCTCACCAGTGCAGGTAGTCGATGTTCTGTTGAAAGCTCACCAGTGCAGATAATAAATGTTCTGTTGAAAGCTCACCAGTAAAGGTAGTCGATATTCTGTAGAACGCTCACCAGTGCAGATAATAAATGTTCTGTTGAAAGCTCACCAGTGAAGGTAGTCGATGTTCTGTTGAAAGCTCACCAGTGCAGATAATAAATGTTCTGTTGAAAGCTCACCAGTGAAGGTAGTCGATGTTCTGTTGAAAGCTCACCAGTGCAGATAATAAATGTTCTGTAGAAAGCTCACCAGTGAAGGTATTCGATGTTCTGTTGAAAGCTCACCAGTGCAGGTAATATATGTTCTGTAGAAAGCTCACCAGTGCAGGTAGTCGATGTTCTGTTGAAACCTCACCAGTGCAGATAATAAATGTTCTGTAGAAAGCTCACCAGTGCAGGTAGTCGATGTTCTGTTGAAAGCTCACCAGTGCAGGCAGTCGATGTTCTGTAGAAAGCTCACCAGAGCAGATATTTGATGCTCTGTAGAAAGCTCACCAGTGCAGATAATCGATGTTCTGAAGAAAGCTCTCGAAAGTCTGCCCGATGCCGCGCAAAATATCACCAAATCCGATGTCAGTAGCGAAGGGCAGAAAGTGGCGGCCCACCCCGACCATAACGTCCTCGGCAGGCATTCCTGAGACAGACAAGTGTGTGCTGGGGTTTAAGGGCGCTTCAGCGACAAGGCTATGACGCCCTGAGAACCGTGGCGATGACGCTGATGGTGCCGTTTCACATGGTGCTCCCGTTGGGATGGATCTCCTTGGCGTCTCGCCGGAGATGTAGGTACAATCCTTAAAGCAAGACCACAATTTGACGGAAATATTTTTCATGATATTCGTTAAATCTCAGCAATCTCGCACCTTCGTGTTTGTAGCAATAAAGTTGCAATTTATATATTTTTTTATAACGAGGATCCTCAAAACCTTTTCCTGGGCTATGATTGCGACATAAAAGATCATACAATGGCAAATATGCTCTTCTACGTTTTGTATTTAGCATCAAGAGAAGAACAGCACAATCCGATTATGAGCTTAGGCTCGTCTGGCACAGAAGCTGAACATCCATGAGACATTTTGACGACACACGTTTACTAATCATGGTGAGAAGTCACCGAATGACACCTGCATTATATATATATATATATATATATATATATATATATATATATATATATATATATATATATATATATATATATATATATATATATACGATTTCGGCATTGACGCTCCTCCAGGGGATGAGGTGGCTTAGTGGATAGCACCCTTGTCTTCTAAGCCACTGGTCCCGGGTTCAAGTCCCGGCAGAGCCTCTGAATAAGTCGATCTGATCCCCGAAATCCCTTCCAACAGGGTGAGAGTTGGCGACGCCGTATGACCCTGGCAGTTGGTGCGTCGTTAAACCCCAACAATTATTATTGACGCTCCTCCAGCACCAGAAGTAATCAGAAGCCGCGCGGTAGAGTTTTTACACCTAGGCACGGACCAATGTTTATGAGATCAGACGTAGTCATGACGTCCCTGAGCTTGAAATTCTGCAGCTTGAAGGGACACATACCACTACCAGAGTGCATCTTTAGACCTGTTCATATTAGATCTTTGTCTTCAAAAGTGTTCAAACTGATACTTTTCCCGTTCTCCAAGGTCTCAATGGACGGAATATAGCCTTTATTCTGCTCTTGGGCCTTTGCTATGCCTGCCTCAAAAGCCATATAGTTTTTTGTTGAAGTCTTAAAAAAACACTGCTAAATTGGGGATATTTGGTCATTGTTTGAATTATACCTTCCTAGAGGATGATGCTATAGCGTAAAAAATGCTGCAAAATGAAAGCTAATGCATCTTTTCTCATTCTACCCATGTCTTAATTTTTTCTGTTGGGTCATCTCAGGTCACGGAGATATTCAAGGTCACGTGACCCGACCTCAAAACCCGAAATCACGAGTTTGATGCGGTGCCAAGGGATTAAGTGTCAACTGATTAGTTTGAAACTGCTTCAGCAGCACGCAGACATCATGGGCTACACATCTGCGCATAATAATTATTATTTTTTACCTAAGATGGGGTCAATTTTGAGGTCACCCCATTATAAGGATATGAATAAAAAGGCAACAGGCCGGTTTTTAAGCAAAATATGGCATGAATAAGTTCTAACTGCTTCTGCCATACAGTCTTAATACGTTTATTGCTCTCAAGTTGTTCGTTTAAGCATTTGACCTTTCAGAGGTCATCTAAGGTCACCTATAAGTTATATATTCAAACGACAATAAATCATCACCAAATTGAGACAGAGCTCTCATTTTTATTTCATGGTGCTTGTCTTGTCACGGGGATTTGATTAAAATAAACTATGACCATACCGGGTCATGGCGTAAGCTTCACCTAGGTCATTATCCTTAGTGACATTATCATCATTATCATCATTATTATATCATATTACATCATTATCATTATATTATCATTATCATTATATTACATTACCATATCATCATTATCATCAGTGACTGCTGAAGCAGCAGGATTTGGGGAAATTTCAACTGATGAAGACCCAGAAAACAGCCAAGGCACTGGAACTAGTGAGGATTCAGAATTTGCTGAGCCAATACCAGGCTGTTCATCAAAACCCAGTACAATAACCTTACACTTTTCACGGTCAGTTATGACTAGTGAAGAAATTTGCAGCGCTGCAGATCGGTTATCACTCTCTGATAACCAGACTAACGCCATGGTCTCTGCTCTGCTAAAGGCAGGAGGCGCGGATCTTGATGACTTTTTATGTCAACCTCCACTACAAGACGAAACAGGATAAACATTCGCCAAAACTTGAGCCAAAGTTACTTCATGGAAACTCCGCCAGATTACTGCACACTACACTGGGATGGCAAACTCGTGAGGGACGTTCTTGGTGAAACATACCCAGTTGAAAGTCTTGCGGTGCTCGTCTCTGGCGCTCCACATTATGAAGAAGAGGGAAGTTGCTTGGTGTGCCCTTCATAGACAGTTCCACAGGAATCCAGCAGTGCAATGCATCATTGGAGCTAATTGAAACATGGGGTCTCACAGACAAGGTTGTAGGCTTGGTTTTTGATATCACAGCAAGCAACAGTGGCGTCAACAAGGGTGCGGCGAAGTTGATTGAAGAAAAGCTGGACAAAGAAGTATTCTACTTCGCCTGTCGCCATCACATATCTGAGGTAATAGTTGGAGGTGCCTGGAAGGCTGTCTTCAGCAAGGTCAAGAGTCCTGACAACCCAATGTTCAGCAATGTGAAAGAGAAGTGGGACATGTTGGATAAGGGATGTCCAAGAGTTCTGGACCCAGTCGAGCAAGACCTAGAACAGAAGAAGGCAACAACAGTTGAAATTGTGAACAGTTTCCTCGAGGAAGCAAGCCCGAGAGCAGATTATAGAGAGGTCGCAGAACTTTGTCTGATCCTCCTCGGTGAGAAACCAGCACGAGGCATCCACTGAGCCAAGCCAGGTGCCATTCACCAAGCCCGGTGGATGGCCAGGAATATTTACTCCATGAAAATGTTCCTGTTCTCCAAGGAACTGAAGTACAACAATGACACTATCTTCCATCTCGCGAGGATAAATAGGTTCCTGGCATTGTTCTACACAAGAAATTGGGTGACGGCAACATCTGCTGCTGACGCACCGATCCATGACCTCCAGCTGATGCAGGACATGCTGCAATACAAACAGCATGATCATGAACTAGCGACATCTGTTCTGAAGAAATTGACGAAACACCGCTGGTATCTGACCCAGGAGCTGGTAACATTCACCTTATTCAGCTCGAATGACATCATGACCAAGTCTGCAAAGGAGGAGCTCGCTGTCAAGCTGTCAGACAGAGAAACCTGACAGTTACAGGAGAGGAAAGCCAGTATTTCCTGTCATCAACGAGGCTAAACTTCTCACAGACTTGGTAGGCCCAGAGTCTCACTTCATGTTTGACGCTCTTGGGGTGAAGTGTGACTGGCTCACTGCCCCTGCAGACTCCTGGGGAGAAAATGACAGCTACAAGAAGGCACAGCAGTTTGTGAAGTCAGTAAAAGCGACGAATGATGTGGCTGAGAGAGGAGTCAAACTCCATGGAGTGACTTCGCGACTCACATCACCACCGACCGAGAACAGAGAAGCTGCTTTGCTTCAAGTCGTAGAGTACCACGAAAGAAATTTGGATAGTTTCCTGCACAGTGTCCCAAAACCTGGGGTGCTGGGTGCAGAACGACACCCAGTCAAGCAGAATTTTCCACTCACTTTTATATTCTTTTGCTGAATTTTCCCACTCAGTTCCAACAATACTACTTACTACTATTGAATTTTACTCAACAATACTTACTACAAAGGCCAGTTCCATTGCCTCCTCTACCAACGTCCACTGGAAAAAGAGAGCAGTAGAATCGACTAGAAGATCGCCAAATTAACTCAACTTATGGGCTTCTTTCTGCTTTTCTGAGAAGAAAATCTGGCGATTTCTATTTTTCTGGCCAATTATACCTATGGTTATTTTATCTCCACCGATTTCAGTGGAACAATTCTGAATCGAAATTCTGGCGAGGGCAAGACGCTCAGTGCCCCCCGCCCCACTGGAGAAAGTTCCAATGGGTGAACACCGCCACTAAATTCCACCACTCAAAATTGGCGAGTGGGAAAATTAGACACCCTAGCCTTGTGTTGCTAAAAATGAGCTGACCGCTTTGAAAGATATATTTCTGGAAAGCAGTTTATCTGTGCATAGACATGATTTCTAGGCTTACGTCCTTGAAAAAATTGTTTTTGCATTTCTGGTACCGAGAATAGTGAAAACCATTTTGATCATATATTGTTGCTGTTAAAAGCAATTATCTTGAAATTTTTATGCTAAGGTGCATATTTTTTTGAAATTGTATGGTAGAAAGCTGACTATTTATTGCGAAGAAAATATTTTGTATCCAGGTCAGCTCTTTCATTGCTGGGTCCATGCAGTGCAACACTCAAACCACTCACGACACCTTACGACACCCTAGGCATAAATACCTGATATTTAAGTTGAACTGAAAGTGTACGGTACTTGAATGCATTGGAACCCTACATTTTTATTATTGATTTTTGGGCAATAAGAATGCAACCACTCCACCTTGAAACATCTGCACTTTTTTGTATGGCCGGTCATTACGGCGTGGACTTACCAAATCGCCGTCTTTAAACATCTAGTAAATAAAAGCGGCATCTTTAGGCTTTTGAAAGCCCGCTTCTTATTCGTTATCGACAAAACATTATTGGTCTTCTCTCTTGGGGTGCTTTTAGTTGTATAGTTTTCTAGTCTATAAGGATTTAGAAAATTAATTTATATAATTTTTTGAAATGTAAATTATGTGGCTCATGCGACCAGCAAGCGGCAGGCGATCGAAATTTAAAGTAGGAGTCGCTCTGACGCTGTTGCAAGCCTGCCGCGCCTGATTGATTGTAGATTAATGGAAGAAACAACAGAAAGAAGGCTGTAGTTTCGATTAGATTGATAGAAAGCAGCATATTCATATGAAGGTGAGTGGATATGTGAAGAAGAGCAGGGGAATTGATACAGGTAAGGAAAAGAAACTTTAGCAAGAGTCTGGAAAAGTTTATTGCCATGAAAGAAAGTTTGTAGTTTCGTCTGGGTTAGTTAAGTGTAAACTAAGTTAGTTTCATTGGCCCTAGCATAGGTGTATGCGAGGTGCAGTGATTGAGGTCAGAAGTGGCCTCCAAAATTCCGATAACTATAGGTATAGGGGGGCGTTG